>VXAK01020790.1:3624-19938 GCA_013399435.1 Arenaria interpres
TGTCTCGCATCTCCCTGGACCACTCTTCTCTTGAGCCGTGGTGGTCTGAAGGGGGGTGTGGGGGGTTGTCACCTCGTGAAGGTTGTTGTTGGTTTGTGGGGATGCTTGGCTGTGCCTCGGCGCTGGGATGGAGGAGGAGAGATCTCCCCTCTTCTTCCAGCCGTCCCCGGTAGAGGGGGGGGCCAGGTCACAGCCGGGGGTTGCCTGCAAAGAGAAGGAGCATGGCCATCGGTCACAGTCCCCGGGGCTACCAGCTGCACGGCTCTACTGTAAAACTTTCCTGTTTCCCTTCCTCGGATTCCTCTTGGAGCGTGGCCACATGCATCTCCAGCCAGACCGAGGGAGAAGAACGCTGCAAGCTGGGCCACGACCCTCCCTGCCCCCCCCGGGGAACCCAAACACCTCGCCAAGTATTCCCTCTCCCCATCCTGAAGGTCATTCCTCGGGCTGGCTTCGCTCTTGGAGCCGTCTCTCCTTCAGCCAAAGGGTTTCAAACCCATCTGGACGTGGGTGTGTTCCTGCAACTGCCGGCCTGAAAACCTCTGCTGCAGGATTCAGCCGCGGTGGGGGGGGTGAAGTAGGAACCTGTTGATGTTGGGATTTGCTGGGGAAAAAGGGATTTGAGCGTCATTCCCTGTTGCTGGAGCGCTCCCAGTGCCGGCTGGTGGGATAAGGGTGCTCATTGAGCCTCCTGGCCATGGCCCAGGCAGGACTTCACCCCGTGTCCCTCTCCCAACTCTGGCAGGGCTCCATCGTGGTGGGGATTGACTATGACTGCCGGGAGAAGACCATCTATTGGACCGATGTGGCCGGCCGGACCATAAGCCGGGCGAGTCTGGAGCCGGGTGCTGAACCAGAGACCATTATCAACTCAGGTGTGTTCCCACCACCAGTGACATCCGCCCAAAGCCACACCAGCGGGTCCACACCACTCTGTGCCCATCACGGCTTTGGGGATGTCCTGCTTTGGGGTCTTCTCTCCACACTTAGCTGTGAGTCTGGCCCAGGAGCTTCATGTCCCCAGCCACCGACCAGGTCTGTCTCTCCGGCAGGTCTCATCAGCCCCGAGGGGCTAGCGGTGGACCACCTGCGCCGAGCCATGTTCTGGACCGACAGCGGCCTGGATAAGATCGAGAGAGCCCGGCTGGACGGCTCCGAACGGCGGGTGCTCTTCGATACGGAGCTCGTCAACCCCCGGGCCATCGCAGTGGACCCCGTCCGAGGGTGAGCGGGGATTTGTAAGGTTGGACACGTGCGGTGGTGGCCACGGCCCCATCCTGACCCCGGGAGCAGCTCTCCTACGCTGCACACCCCATCGGAGGGACCGGCTCTCTTCCCCACCTCCTCTTTGATTTAATAACTCAGGGTTTGGCTAAACCCGCTCTTTCAGTGTCAGGATGGACATTATTTTTAAAAGCTCTGAAACAGGCCTGGGGCTGGAAAACACAAGCTGTGCCTCGGGGGGGCTGTGGCGATACAAAATGTGCCACTCCTAAGACTCGCCCTCTTCTAGGGAGCTGCAGTTTGGGTCATAAACATCGTTCTTGTTTCCTTTTAGAGATTTTTTTTTTATAATTTTTTTTTTCGAATCAAATTAAGATTTATTTCAGGCACCCTTAAGGGGGAAAACCAGTCTTGTCTCCTGACAAGAACCAGTAACGAAGAGAAAGCTGATAATTTCCTACCACTCCTCACCGCTGTGTGTTCTGTTTGCTCACGATGTGATTATTTCCCAAGCAACCTTTACTGGACGGACTGGAATCGCGAAGCACCCAAAATCGAAACTTCCACCGTCAACGGAGCCAACAGGAGGGTCCTGGTGAACAAGGACATCGGTTTGCCCAACGGCCTGACGTTCGACCCCTTCTCCAAGCTCCTCTGTTGGGCAGATGCAGGTAATGTCACCAAAGGCGCGTCAGACTACGACTCCCTAAGCCTCGAGGGGGAAAAAAACCAGTTCTCTATGTCTTTAGCCCATTGCTAAAGGGGTCTCTCCGCCCCTTTCCACTGTCCTGCCCCAAATACTTGGTGTGACACATTGGGGGAGCTCCCACCATGAGTTGCTTCTGCATCCTTAGGCTGAGAAGCCATTTCAGAACTTGGTGGATGCTTTTGGTGAGGGTTTTTTTTTTTTTTTGGGGGGGGGGGAGGCTTGGTAAAACTTGTCTCGTGTTTGAAAAGGAACGAAGCACCTGGAGTGCACGTTCCCCGACGGCACGGGCCGGCGTGTCGTACAGAACAACCTCAACTACCCCTTCAGCATCATCAGTTACGCCAACCACTTCTACCACACGGACTGGAGAAGGTAAGGGAAGAAAAACCCCCCTCCTTCCCACGGCCGGGAATGCCGGGGCTCGCCGGGAGCCCGCCTCCTCCTCTCCCTGCCGGAGTCACGCTAGGGAAGGCTTTGAGACAGAGGGAGGGGGGAAAAAACGCTCTCCCCAGTCCGTTCCCCCGTCCCCAGTCCCCCTCCCTGGTCCCCAGTCCCGTCACCTCACCAGCGCTCTCTCTCTGGGGTCTCCTGCCGTGCCACGTTCAGCAACGCCCGCTTGTGAATCTCAAGCGCGGACGGGTCGTTTAGAAACAAGNTCGCCTCTGGTCCCGCTCCAGCTGGAAGCTCTCAAAACTTTCCATCAAATCTTAGCAGATTACAACAAACACTTAAAAGCTCGCCACGCTTAGAGGAGGCTCTCAGGGAGATAATCTCTCCTTGGAAGGCCGTTCTCTGCGACTCCGCATCACCAGAGAGAAATGCACTGAATGAGCTGGATGGAGAGTTGATGGGGCAAATATCTTTCCACTTGTTCTGCAGGTGTTCGGACCAATCTTTTTAGCTGCCTCTGTTCTTAAACGCACTTAGATAGGGAGAAAAAAACCCCTCAGTTTTCATAGCTTCTCCCCCTTTTCTCACCAGGGATGGTGTGATAGCCATCGATAAAGAAACCGGCTCCTTTACCGATGAGTATCTTCCAGAGCAGAGATCCCACCTCTACGGAATAACCGCAGTTTATCCCTACTGTCCGGGAGGTAAAGCACAAGAAAACCCACCCCCTGGTTATTACCTGACAGCATTTATATACTCCACACGCTAAAGATCTCCGTTTCTCTCTGCAGCGAGGAAGTAGCAACTGCTATTTCAAGAAACGACCATCTTTGCACCCTACAAGAACTTCAGAGACCCAGAAACCTGTCACTGCATACAACTAAGGGGGGGGGGAAGCCCTTAACCAAAGCCAACGAAGTGACCTACTTTCCTGCAAAAGATTACTAAGTATTTTTTTGAAGTTATTACCTCAAGTCTTTACTACTGTATTTTTTTAAAAGTGAAAAACGTTGATATAGAACACACAAAAAAACAAACAATGGTCCTGTGAATCTTAGGCCATTACTCTAACTCTTGCTTATGCAAGCAAATTTAAAAACGTAGCTTTCTTATTCAAATGTTTTATTTTATCGGAAGAAGAATGGATTAATTTTTGGTAAGTTTTGACAATCTGACCAACGGGTCCTTTTCTCCAAAACTATAAGCGCCTACGGGGAGCTTTGGATGCAGTATCTTGCTGGGTCTAAATACATCTCCAGCCCTGAAGACAGAGACTGTGTGTGCTCCAGAGTGTGCAGAACAGTTACGGGAGACGGCAAAGGCATTGAATTTTCTCCAGAAGACAATTCTGTATTTTCACCACTGCCTTCGATGCATGTCTTTTAGTATTTATATTAGAAGAATATGCTAGAATTGATCTGTTCATGCTTGTTGGTTCTTCTAAGTGCCTTCATAGACCTACCCAGAGTAGACCAAGACATGTTCAGAAATGCCATTTACGTTGTAATGCTTCACTTTTTCTAGGTTACTTCAATAATTGAATAAAAATGGTTGTTTTACGTTACCCTCTGGAGTTAAGTTTTTAAATATTTCAGTTGGAGGGGAGGCTGGGGAGCAGCAGCGAGCCAGGAGCCAGCCGTTCCTACGGCCTTTGTGTAACACTCCCTTCTCAACACAAAGCCAAACACAATGAAAAAGTCCTATTTGCCAACTCGGAGCTAAAGAGAACAATTCCTCTGTTTTCCCCAGCTTCATTTATTTAAAGAAAAATGATAATTCATTAGAAGTCAGAACTCAATTTCCTGTTTTCTTTCAAAACAGTAAAATAATACAATTTCAAACTGCATGCCAGAGTTGCACAGAGTTCCTAATTCTAAGTACACAAGGGAAACTAAAAGCTTTTATCTGTTCATCTCCCGACTTTCCCCAGTCTGTGGTCCGTCTTGGGATCGGCAATAATGGCCTGAACTGCTACGATGGCTTCGTTAATTTTGGTTTGCAGCTCTCGGAGCTCCTCTATATGCAGCAGCCGGAGGATCTGGGCAGCTTCGTTGAGGACAGCATCTGGGGGGAGAGGCAGAAAGAGAAGTCGTATCAAGAGCTTTCACCTGCCACGAAGGTCTTTAAGAAAAGCTTAATCTCAGTTAACGCTCCGCGCTTCGCTCCTGCTTGTGGTTTTCATGTATGAAATGGGTAGTTTAGGGGCACGGGGGGTAAGAGTGAAGCCGAGTAATGGTGTCCCAGGTCACCTGGCTATTCCTTGTGAAATAGTCTATCGGGTCACGCCAATTTGCGCTGCCTCCCAGTGGATTTTAGGTAAATTATGCAGCTAAAACACAGGGAAGAAGCCCAGAGGGGCCTCTGCTGGATGGAGGCAGATTTACAAGCGAACAGCAAGGAGGTGCATTCCTTCTGCTCGCAAACGGGGCTGCCGTTAGAAGCTGTTATTTAAACATGACTCTGAAACAACATATTCCACAGTTAAGATTAATGCTTTTCTGTTCCAAAACAAAACGCTGAGGAGCGCTCGTAAATAACGAGCTGGGAGGGAGCAATTCTTTCCACTACAGGCTTCTAGACAAATTGGGCTTTCTTTTTTTTTTACTGTACATATTATCTTCAGATTTGACAGTAATATACTCGGCAAAAGGCAAACGTCACTATTTGAAAGCAACATGAAGAGAACTGCTTACCTCCTGTGTCAAAACCAAGAATGTGCTTTTCTAAAGCAACAGGCAAACCCTTTGAAAAGAAAAAAAAAAAAACACACATTTAAATGTAAATCAAAATGTCATTCTGCATGTTTGGAAAAGAAAAGAGTGACGAATAAACTAAAATACTACAAGCAGGTAACTCTGGAAGAGAGGACGCTTGAGTTTTGCCTATGAAGACACGTGTGACAACTTCCAAAAGCCATCACGCTGGATTAAATCAGCGCTGTTGAGGCCTGAAGCATCAAACCCAGAGTTATTAATGAAGAAAAATCTTCATGCTTAATAATCCGCCCCCCCCTACTTGTCAAGCGAACCCCATGGGATACAGGCTGCCCGCGTCCGATCCTTAAAAGGCGAACAACAGCACTGCAAGGAGAACACCCAATCCAGCAACCCAGACAAACAAAAAGCACGCACAAACTGGGGTTTCTGAGGAATTATGGCCTTTAGGCAGCTGCCAGTTCTCCAAACGCTGGCCGATTGGAGAGCGAGTTGTAAAAATTGTCTGGAATCAAGTGAGTCCCCCAAGCACTGAGCTCGTAACCTCCCATCAACATCCTCACCAGCATTTTCTCAAGTGTTAAGCTTAGGAATAAAGCGAAAACATTCGATTCTCTAAACACTTGCTCTATTAAGGCAGCACATGGAAAAGTTTTATTAGTGGTAATTTATAAGCATTGCTCTCTCTCCTTTACCCTCTCCAGCTGTGGGGGAGTGGTCAGGCTAAACAATCCCAAGCCATGTTACAACATGCACATAAAATTAGACTTAAACAATGTAAATCTTAGAATTTGCTTTTATTACCTCCATAATGTTTTTTTCAACATTGGCCTTATGTGACAATCGGAGCTCAATACCATCAGTTTCTACAATGATGGGGTTGTAAAACCTTCTAAGGAGCGAGGATTTCTTTTAAAGGCTTTTATAAACATAAAAAAAAAAATAATTCTGAGTTGATCAAAACAACTCAGAATAAACTAAATGCTGATTGAAACTAACTCTAATATCCCATTTTTGAAAAGCGGTTCTTTTCCACTGCTTTTCCAGCAAACTGGATGTTCAGCTGCCATCTTTAAAATATTAAATATTGGTACCCACAGCTGCTACAACCACACCAGGCACACGCTTATTTATTTGCACACCAGTTTCAAACAGGGAGAGGAGTGATGAGCACCTTTAAAATGTTACCACACGCATTACTTCCTTTCTCGGCCTCATTCTCCAAAAAATTCAATTTAAAACTGCTGCACAAAACGCTTGCAATGGGCTTGACCACCACAGCCAACTGGTCGGTAACTGGGAGTGTTGACAGTAAAACTAGATTACCTGGGAGAGAAAAAAAGGTCTCCAGATTTCAGAGTAGGGGGAAAGTGTAACCACTTGGTGGTATTTTTAAACAAGCCCCCAGTATACCCTTCAGGAGCATCCTTAAAGTGATTCCGATGGGTATTTGTTGGACTCAATCCTCCCTGGGAACCACTCATCAGGCAAGGAAAGCCCAAGGACAGGCTACGAGTGTCAGTATAAATCTGAATCCTGTCTAGACACTGAGTATATTGTATTACCAGCCATTCAAAACAATCCAAAATAAAACGTGTCATGTCTTATCTGGAAAACTGTACCTTGACAACCCAACAAGATAAATCTCATTTTATTTGGTACATTTAAACCACAAGCGCAGCCGTGTAAGTTTCCTCAGCACAGTCCTCATGCACATCCGTCGGTCGGGGAACGTTTCTGGATCTATTTTATCTTTTCCCCACTCTGTCTCGATACTGCCAAGAATGCAACTCACTGACATTTTGGATACAAAGTCGTCTGCCGTGCAGCAGCCGGACATTTATAACCTGTTTCCAGGGACAAGACTTAATACACAAAGTGTCACTGGCTAGTATTTTGGCCATTAACAAGGCAGCCAAAATCAGAAGAGGAGGTTTATTTTTTATCTCCTTCTATCCTGCGACCCACTTACCCCCTCTGCTTTTAAGATATCTTCCTCATTCATCCGGTACATTATGATGCTGATGATTGCCGCTGGTAGAGATAAAGCTGTTTTCCTGCCTCCAACCCGCTGCCTTCTCTCCACCCCACTTGAAATTTGTCATTTGTAACAAGAATACACTCCCAGTGACATTTATCACATTCAGTGACACAGTGACGTTTCAACTTAAGACCTGACGATGCTCTGAAGGACCTATGGAATCTGAACAATTCCTGGTCATGAAAAAATTCAGTTCCTTAAAGAAGCTGGTCCTGCCAAACTCACTGAAAAAAAAAATCCCATTTTGATGTCAGCTGTGCAGCTATTAACGTTAGTCATAGATCCTAAAACAACTACAGCAGTCTCAGTTGCTTCCATATTTTCCTGCCCTTTTAACGGTTTTGTGGATATACAAGACCAAAGCTTTGATTTACTGGCCCAATGCTTCCTGCAATCACCACGCTGCAACTCAGAGCACCTGTGACTGCCACTTGGTAAACACCATGAGCAACGTTACGGTGATAAAATAAAGCATGGACTGCTCTGAGCAGCCCAGAAATGATGAAGGGACCTCTGCTCTTTGTCCAGATCCAGTTGTTTTAGTGGAAACACTTCTAAACCTCCACCTGCCGAGCAAGGGAGGCTGCTCGTCCTGCCTGCGCCCGAGACCCAGTGCCACCACTGCCGCACCCAGCGCCGGAGAGAAGAGCTGGAGAACTGGGATGTTTAAGAAAGGACAATCTGAAAAACCACAGTCAGCCCCTGGAACATCATACAAACGGACAGCTCGTGGTTAGAAAATAATTCCGCAAAAAATCTAAGTGCAGGAGTTTCCTTCACTGTTTCTCCTTGGGGAAGGCGGGGAGGGAGGAGTTGGACGCCCATCACCCCATTCCTTACACACGTACGAGGTGTAAATACGAAGCAAAACACTCCATACAAGGAACGTTTCAACCTGTTTACACAGCCAACGCTGCCGATTCCAAGGAAAAGCCAGGTCATACATTTCTTCTCAGACTCTGGACCTGCTGCACTGAACAGCAGGAGTAATCCTCCGGCAAATATAACGATAGGAGAAGAGCTAGTTACACAATGTATCGTACAGGTACATATATTTGTATTAAACCGAAACTTTGTGCACTCTCCACAATCCTCTGGGTCTTTCAGAACCAGGATGGCAAAGATAAAGCAAATTTCTCCCCCCCGTCCCCGCCTCCTGAACAAAATGTTTAAGCAGAGCCCGTTTGGACTGGGCTGGCAGACATTTACGCCCTCACACTTCCCTACTCGACGTGGGATAATTAACACCAGACTCGTGCACTGTGTATACAAACCTCCTTGGACTGACTGGCCTTCGCTATGGCCTCCTGCGTCAAGCGCTCTTGAACCAAAATGCGAATTGCCTAGGAAAAAAAAAACATTGAAAGGCAAGAGTAATTAATTCATGTCTTGATGCATTTCTCAGCAATTCCAAGGGGAAAGGGAGCCAAACATTATAACCCGGCATAACCTCAAACCCCCAGCTTGGTGAAAGGCTTTTTGGAAAACTTTCAGACCTTAAATCTTTTCAAATAGCACTTTTTTTTTTGGTCGCAAGTAAGAGTTTTGCACACGTGTAGCCTCTCGGGCTGTGAGAAGGCAGTTTAAACAGAAGAGAAAAGGATATTACACTATTAAATTCAGCCACTAATGAGCCAGAAACTGCTAAGTCCTAGGAAAGGTCAAAAAAAAAAAAGCTTGTGATTCCCAGAATGAGCTGACAGATATCCCAAAGTGGCAGCACCATTTTTATTTTTCTGAGACGGCAGTTTTAACACCGCAGCAAAACAGCTTCTTCAGGAAGGAATTCCAGCTATCAGGATCTTTCAGTAAATGTTGAACCATCTTCCACACGCAAAGAAACCCGGAGCAAGGCTACCCGCCCGGGTTTTAAAAAGACTGAGAGCAGAAAGGAATTCTTTTCAGACACAGGAAGAAGAACACCCTTGATTTTAACAATCCTGCTGCTCATCCGTTTTTACAGGCTACCGTACATCGCATGTAAACCTATCAGAGCTATCAGTTGCTGATACCTACAGCTCTAAATGCCTCTAAAAATAACCAAAGGGATACCATGCAGGCAGACTTCCACCAGAAAGAACTGGGTCTGTCAAACACATTCCTCAGCCTTTCCCTGAGAAGCAGCCAAATGTGACAGAAGCAGTCTTAAAAGAATCACAGAACCGTTCTTACTGCTTCATGTTTCTCTCCCAAGATTTCTCCCGCTTCTGGTCATGATTAAAATTGAGATCATACTAGAAAGTTGCCACTGAATACTTCTAGAAATTTTTCTAGCCGAAGGGAGTAGCCTGGATAAAAGAGCGATTCGATGAGGAGTTTAAATGCCAGCAGTGAAACCAGACCCTGTATAAAGGGAATTTTGAGTGCCTTTTGCATTAGAAAAAAAGGATATCCAACTGGTACACAGATGCTTTCTGATCAACGAGCCAGATTTAAATTAATAAAATGGGACTTAAATGTCTCTCTGCTCACTCTGGCCAGATGACTGTGACATGTTTGCACCCTTTGCCTTTCCCTAGGCATCCGTTCCAGAGTGTCCGAGCCTAAACATGGACCACAACTTCTCTGCAGGCACAACGCAAACCTGCTTATCGCGGCGTGAAATTAAGGAGTTTCACTGACACATTCTAGTACCGGAAAACCCTGAAAACTAGCCCTGCTGTTGTTCGCGTAACATGAATTGCCATTGCAGGAACCTGCTCTCACCGTAATTAAAAGCAAGAAAAATCGGGCCGGTGAGACTAAAAATGTGGAAACAGTGACGAAGATAAATATATTTACACAGAAAACACATTCTGCTTTCTGAGTTGCTAGTACAAATTAGATGAACTCAGATGAAGTTAGCCTCGAGACTATCCTCTAAGATGACCTGAAGGAGCACTATCTAATAAGGGCTGAGCTCACGCTGCCGATCACAGAATCATAGAATGGTTTGGGTTGGAAGGGACCTTAAAGATCCTCCAGTTCCAACCCCCTGCCTCAGACAGGGTCACCTCCCACCAGACCAGGTTGCTCCAAGCCCCATCCAACCTGGCCTTGAACCCCTCCAGGGATGGCTCTTCAACACTGCCATTCACAGGGTCTCTTCTCTTTCCAACCGATATCCCTTTTTACTGCTTTCTGTGGGGTTTGAGAGGTGGGGTTTTTCAGAGGTTTGATATATGAGATCTGCACCTTTCTTTAAAGATTAGTGAAGGGTTCAAAGGCTATTTTGGGAACGCAAAGGAGGATACTATATGGGGGAGAATGAGAAAGCGGTTGATGAGATAACTGCAGGTTGTCATTGCCTTAAGAAACCAGGTCAACATGTTAATACTGTTTAAATATACCTGTCGTAGACTTATACACACTATATAAACTTCTATACCCATGACATTCCGTTTCACAGAATCACAGAATGGTTTGGGTTGGAAGGGACCTTAAAGATCATCCAGTTCCACCCCCCTGCCCCGGGCAGGGACACCTCCCACCAGACCAACTTGCTCAAAGACCCATCCAACCTGGTCTTGATTCTCCAAATCTTCAAATATAATAATCTCCAAAATAAGATTCTCCAAAATAAGTTAAACAAATATCACAGCTACTGTAGTGACTGGACCTTTTCATTTTTTCAGTGAAAGGAGTTTATTTTGGTGCCAAACAAAACTAAACTTATTTCCGTACCATGACCACTACTCAGCCACAATTGATTTACCAAGGTTGAGTTTACCAAGATAATTATCCCTGCATTCATTTCCATGATTTATAGTCTGTGTTCTTATCTGCTTGACAAGGCACATACAGGATAAGTTCTACTTTCTATTTGTGCCTAAAAAGCCAATCATTATCAGTAACTGCACCACAAGCTATTACACCAGCCACTGGGGAAAAGGAAGAAAGGTCTAAAAACTGCAAAACTCACCTTAAGCATTACCAAGTAATCATCGTGTCGCTGAATTTGCAGCAGATTAGCTAAAGCCATCACTCCAGCCTTGAAATCGGGATTATTCACTGTAACAATAACCAATGTCATTAAAAATTGTTTTCAGTGCCAAAGGTATTACTTATGCCCAACCCCACATGAAACTTGTGTCTTTAAAATGGAAGTATTCTCTTTTGTAAGTCTTTCTATCACTGCAGAGCAGAACTGTGCCTGCCTGGGTGAGGGCAGGACCAATTCCTTGCTGTCTTTTTTGTAGAAGGAGCAATGGGAGAAGACTTGGGGGATTTAGAGCTAATTTTAGTAGCTATTTTCCACCACTTCCATTCATTGTGAATGTGCCTAGCAGTCACAGAAGATAAAATTATTATGAGAGATACAGTTGCGGAAGACCTAGCCAACATGCAATACGTGACAATATTGAAGTAAATAGTCTCCTATCGCATTTCCTTAGTTTTTTGGGTTTTTTTTTCATCTGTTAGAGTCTATAGTCAAAAGGCATCTTGCTATTTCTCCCTAGGCCACAGCAAGTACACATAGTAAGTGTTTTATAGACCTCTTAAGATAAATACCATTTACCTGCTTTCTTATCACCTGGTAAAAGCTCACCCAACTTATTCGTATCTGATCAATTCTCTGGGCACCTTGTTCTCCCGGGAAAGATTCCCCCTCTCTGCCCTCCCCCTTTTTCCCCAACAGGAAAAGCTCTGCATCAGTGCACACCCAGACACCTGGGATTCACACGCAGCAGTTCCTCTTCCTTTTGGTGGAAACACAGACGAGTGCAAAAAACTCAAAGTAACTCCCAGAACACTGTTCACAGAGAGGTGGTTTGAACCAGCAGTAAAAAAATATATATGAACTCTGCTTTCCTAAAGCTTTCAATTGGGCTTTATGAATTTATATGTACCACAGTAGCGTAGCAAAAAGCATCACACATGCCACAGGATACATTCTCCCACACGATGCACCCGTACAGCAGGCTGCTGCACACTTACCATCCAAGTTAATCAGCGGCTCTGCATTTTTTGCTGTGTTGTCAGTATTTTTAGCACCATCAGGGGTAGAATCCTTATACTTATCAGCTGTTAAATTAAGAAGCAAACACAAACACCGTTAGCGCTAATGACAAAAAGAACCAGTTAAAAGTTTGGAGCCAAGCTGTAGTTTGCCATAGGTATATTTCTGGGGTGTGGCAATTGCCCAAGAGCCTTCTGGGTTTATAAATTGATGTTTTGGAGCTCCCTACTAAGGTTCCCCAAAGGCTGCCATTCTAGTGAGCTCCCCCAACAGCTCCCATCTGCAGAGAGCTGATGTGCTATCCCAGAGCAGCATCAGAGCATGCTCCACGCTTATGTAGGGCATTACGCTCTTGATTGAAGCTCTTCCCACAGTCTTCATCCCAGAAGGCTTGAACAAGCTGCACCTTATGGTTCTACTCCTTTTAAAAATCCATCAGTTCAACTAGCACGGGCCCTTTGCCTCCATCAGCACCATATGTAGGGCTCAAGAACTACAGATTGAAGTTGGTTTTGATCAGTGAGTAAAACGTTTCCAGCAAAGGGCTTTGCTGCAGCATTCATCTACGATCCACACAGGGAGTTTTCAAGCCTTTTGAGGATGGGACCTCCCATCTCCTCCATCTTCGTGTACCCCTGAGTCACGGGCAGCTCATTTTCTCCATCATCAGGGATCGAGAACCAACTCTAAGGATTCCAAGTATTTATATCCCTTACCCATCTTGGGCAGACCTCAGCCCTGCAGGAATTAAAGGTAATGGGAAAACAGTTCTTTGGCTCTTATTACGTTTGCCATCAGTAATTACATTTGTATTGGCAGTCCCACTATAAGGAAATGAAACCGCTGCTGATTGTTGAGATTTAACTCAACCTTTTTTTCATAACCTTGCCCTAGTTCCCAAGGGTTCAGGATCTACTCCCTGTGAAACATGGTCTAAGAATAACTGAGTCAAATATAAAGAAAATGCATTTAATACACTTTAGAGTAAGTTCTCATAAAGGCAATCCCACAGGAAGAAGGGTATAAATATATACAACAGGGTTTGCTATATCCAGAAATGAAGTAATAAACACAAGTATGCAACTGTACTGTCCCACAGGAGCTGAGCTGAAGAGAAAGAGTTCACATCTGAATACAGTGAGATATCAAACAGATGAAATAGCATTTAAGAAAGCAATATATGCTTTTAACATCATCTTAATTTGGTGGATGCTTCATAGGATTACACAGAAAATCACATTTCCCTACCATTTGGAAATATTAAATATATCCACCCCTACCATTATCTCCATACTCGAGCCTAACCGCTAAGCCGAGGAGCCAGTCCACTGCTTCTTGCCGTTCTTGTATTTTGAAGGGACAGTTTACATCTTTCATATACTGTGGAGTAGAAAGAGGAGAAAACAAGCACATGTTACTGACCTGTATGAATTAGCCAGGAGCACAAAACTGATTTGGAAACTATTACTTTCCCACAGACCTCACAGTTGCTAGAAAACATTATTATTATTATTATTAACAGGAATTATTGTGAAATGTCCTGCTTGGGCACCTGATCCATTTTAGAGCACTCCCATCCACCACTAACTCACATCTGCCATTTAGTAACGACACCAGCTTTTTCATGAATGTTATTCACTGTCAGATTGCAACCAGAGAAACCAAAGATACCCCCTTTCTTTGCTCTCTGTTCACTTCACACAGTAAGCAGAGACATGGGAAGGGGAAAGGACAGAGAATAAAAATTACAGCAAAAACTTCCCATCTAAAGCTGGGAGGAGGAAAGAGGCTACACCTAAAGCTTTCACACTACTGATATGGGGGTAAAACCCTGCCTTCAAACCACCTGGAAAAAAAAATAAATCAGAGGATTGTGAGAAATAATTTTCCCTTTCTTAGAGACTGTACAACAGGAGAGGACAAAATGAGGCATGAGCACTGCACCTCCAACCCTCCTGGGCAGTGAGCAAGGAAAGCAGTTCCAGGGGAAAAAAAAAAAGTGAGATGAACAGGCAGTGAGCATTATGGAGCAGCACTTCCAGCTCCTCGCAGGGCTGTCTGGAGAGAAAGGGAGTGGGAACCAAGAGAGAAAGCTCAACAGCCCTGCAGTGACTCAAAACGTTCCCGAGCACCCAGGAGATCACTCACAAAACGATGGCTGCCTGCCATGCCTTGCGCTAGCAGTGGAGAATCATCTCTCTGGAATAGCAGGAGGGGCAGAGATGAGCTGCAGAAGCTTTCTTCCACACGCTTGCAAAGCCTAAGAGTACATTAGCCTAATCCATTTTCCTTTCGGTACATAAGACTCTTTAACGCACAAAAAGCTGTTTATTTGCAATCCATCTTCTTTCTACTTCAAGAGCTGAACCAAATCAGACAAAAACCAGATTAGGGTGGATACCACCTATTGCAAAATCAAAGCTGAATGAAAATTACGTACAAAAAGTTCTACCATCTTAACTCCTACAGTTTAGCTTCAATAATACATTTACATTCCTAGCAATGTAAAAGTTCAGATACAGGACAAATATTCAGAGTCACTTACATTCAACAACTACAGCATTTGTTAATTGTCATTTAAAATTGTGTTTGAATCAGCAACATACCTTTTCAAACGATTTGGGCCAGTCATCACTGTGTATGTTTCTTAAATTCCCTCGGTCTTCAATCTTGTAATGTCTGATTTTCTGGTCTTCAAGCCAGACAATAAAATTTCTGAATTCTGTTTCATCTGTTGGGAGAAGTAAATAAAGCAAGAATGAAACCAACAGCTTAAGAGCAGAACTCCAGTTCGTACAAACAAATACCGGTGCCCCCGAGTGCTTTCATGTTTTACCATAAAGAAAAGATCTTTACACTAAAATCCCGTATTCCAGGGTAACCTCAGATCACAACTCAATACTGAGTGTTTTCCATTTTTCAGGTCAGACTGGCTACAGTTGACTGACTACAGGAAAACGCATCAGCCAACAGACTGGGGTTTTTTGGGGGGAATATAGTTATAAACGAAGAAGGGAAGGTGAAACAATGAAAGAGAAATTCAGTTCCTAACCTCGTTATCTAGACAAACACGTTACACGTAGCAGTAACACACACACACCCCCCGTCTCTTCCAAAGAGCAACACACACAACTCGTGAATGCGCAAAGACATTTCCTTCCCCGGCTGTTGTCTAGATTTTTCTTGGTCATTAACCCAACATCCCGTTTATTTGGGAGCAGAGATTCCACAATACAGAGGCTGGGGTCCAAACAAAGCTATTTGTACTGGGTGAGCAATTACCCTGCACTTCACCAACAGAATTCACTTCTGGACACAGCAGATTACGGCTCTGGGGTATTACTGGCTCCTCAAAAAACAGCTGTGATATTTGCGTTCTAGATGAGCTTTAAGATTCCAAGTTAATGAGTATAATATCTTTCTGCATCTCAGAGTGGGGTAAGCACTCCATTTCCACCATGAGGGATAAGAATGATACTTCTGCTTCTCCAAAGCATCTTCTCAGCGATGTAAGTGCCCTACTTTTATCCGACGTGTTGTAAGAAACAGAGACACAGTCACAACACGCCCAAAGGTCAGCTTTCAGTAAGACCTTTTAAAATTTCTACACCGACAAAACGAACCTTAAAGGGAAAAAATAAAAAGGAATGATAACCATAAGGAACTTAAGATCTACAATAAAAGAAGATGCCAGTAGACAACGTCTTGTGAGAGAGAAGCAAGTCTACCAAGGCAATGAAGGAAAGGCAACCTATTAAACAGATGACTTGGAGCTTATAATTGATTGCACTGGATAAACACATCGAGCAAACCGCTGCAACGCCTGGAGGTCGCAGTTTTCCCGGCCTAAACTGGGGATTTTCCCTCAATTTGAGCCCAGAGAGCTGCACGAACGCCCAGAGCCCAGCAGCCCCTCGCGGCCTTAACCGTCCTTCCCCGCCCGGGAGAGAGGGGAACAGGGGGTGAGGGGAACAGGGAGAAAAGGCAACAGGGGGTGAGGGAAGGCGGGCGGGTTCCGCAGCGCTGAGGCGAGGGGACGGGCAAGGGGAAGGGCGGGCGGCCCCGGCAGCCCCCGGCCTCCTAGAGGCGTCCCGGGGGGGAACAAGGCCGCGGGTCCGCGAGGAGAGCGGCGGGGAGATGGCGGCCCCGCGGAGCCCGGCCGCAGCCCCTCACCCCTGCAGTTGAAGCCGGCCGGGTTGTGGTAGTCGAGCGCCGAGAGCTTGCGGCGGAACATGGCGCCGGTGCCGCCGCTGAGGGCCGGGCCCAGCCGCTCGCCGCGCCGGACAGGAAGGAACAC
>VXAK01020791.1:312-72601 GCA_013399435.1 Arenaria interpres
TGTAAAATGCATCCTATTCTAAGTATCTTATTCCTTACTTTTCATAGGTGTATTTTCTTCAACTTAGTAACTATATTTACTTCAGAGTAACTGGTCACAGGCTTAGTGGAAGTTAAGTCCATTCTGTAGTGACTGGTAAGATGGCAAACACCTCTTCCTTGTAACTTGCTTTATCTGAAAAAAAATGCTTTGCTAGGAAAGTAGCAAACTTGAACAACTTGTACTAATAAATGCCTTGTCTCCAAAGGTTCTGGACATGAATCTACAGAAAAAATAGAGATTTCCTCAGGGTACCAGTCTAAATTTTCAGAAAGAAATGTAGAAGAGATTTATTTTGTAAGCTATATTCAGTAGACAAATTGTTTGGAGAGCGTGAAGACTTGGGAAGGAAACTATTCTATGTCTCTCCTTCCAGTGATGGAGTCTACCTCAGCAAAAGTTTCCCTGGGCCGTTCTTATTCAGACTCCAGGATAAACATTGCACTGGAGCATGATGGGTTTTTTGTTGGTCATTTGAGAGAAGGAAAGCCAAGGTTGAGATTCTTCATCCTATTTTCCTGGTTTTGAGCGTAGCTCTGAATCTGGTGAGAATCTGTACTCCATACACACTTTCCTTTTCCTCTTTCTAATTAATGCATTGCTGAAGTGGTCATTTCAAGCTGAAAACCCATTTCTAAGTTAACGTTGGACTTTCCTGTGTATAAATTAAATTTTTCCTCTTTTCCTATTTGGTTTGACGTCCTCCTTCAGATGAAGATTGTCTAATACAGTGGAAAAACCTTATCCTGACTGAGTTTATGTGCAAGAGACTGTCATTTGCAATAGAGAAATTATCTTTGGAAGGAGTGTTTGCAGGGTTTGTTTTCTCTCACTCCACCCTGGTCCAAGCTTGGTTGTTCAGTTTTAAAGGGAAAAGTATTCAGGATATTTTCTAAATATTCTGTCAAGCCATTTTGCTTTGAAATGGCCCTGGAATTAATATTTGACTCAAAATCAGGCATTTTGCAAAGTCCTTCAAGGCAGTGCTACCATAAAGACCACCGGATATGAACCTGTTTTCTAACATAAAAAATTAATTCTCAGAATCATCCTGTTTGGATGCTCCACTACTCTCGGGATGGAAAGAGGGAGTGGATACATATGCATAATTTCAGCTACATAAAGTTGTGCTCAAATCAACTCAAGCCTTGTTAACTGAAGGAGGAGATGAGTTAGCCCAGGCCAAGTATTAGTTGGCTTTAAGTCCCTTGTCATTCTACCCAGGTATCTGTAATCCAGCTGTTTGCTGGATCCTGACTTCTGTTTTTTATGTGCTTGCCAGGAAGCCACAATATTTCTTTTAAATAATCTCCAAAGGAAACACAAAAAGAACACTACACTTTCTCATGTTAAACAATAAAATGTCAGCTGTTCCGGAGGAACATATCTGGCTTGAGATGGAAATTCTTCTGCGCTTCCTTAAATTCTTGAGTTTCTTTTAGCTACTAGACTGTATTTGAAGTTGGTGCAAATCTTGTCTGAATAAGCATAAAGCTACGGGTTATCAGGCTTTGACCTCGGCTGACTTCTTTAACAAATCATCTAGTGTTCTGTGTACATGAGCTACTTAAAAAGACAGGACAAGTGTGTGTTCTCAAAGGAAAAGAGGTCCCTTTTTATTGGGTTGCAGAAGTGTTGTTTGGCACTCTGTTGGAATTCACATCACCCCCTTGAGACAGAGTAAAAACTGCGCTGAGATACTCCTTAAACTTCCTGTCCACTGAGTAACTCCAGTAGGATGGTACGAGCAGGGAAAAGTGAGGGGTTTGAGAGATATTAGAAATAGTGCAAGAGTGTACATCGTATCTGCACTGCCTAATGGGTAGAACGCAGTCTATAAAGCACAAACAACTGCAAATTCTCTTATGTGCGGTGAACTGACTCAATTTAAATGGTTCACATGATTTTTATATGGCAGAAGGATATATGTCTGGTTACTGTTAAAACTTGATTTAAACTGTTAATTTTCATCCTGTGCATGATATCTGTAAATTGTTTTTTAAGCTACTAAGAGCAAAATAAGTAGCTAGGAGAATGCAAATTAAGTTTTGGATTGCATTTTCTTCTGTTCTGAAGCTTGATTAATAATAGTGTTCTATTATTTAATAGGCTCTGTTTTTTCCAAATCTGACATTTACTTGAAAAAATTTTGAACTTTAAAAGCTAGACTGAAAAATACCTTGTGGTTGAAGTCTTTGGCAGATGAGCACAGGACTTTTAACCTTTGGAAATATGGTGTAAATTCAGCATGAAGTTCCAAATAAAATGAGTTCAGTGGTTTTAGCTCAGCTTTTGGATGCAAGTCCAGATAGAAAGAAACAAACGGGGTGGGGAGGGGGGAAGGACCATGCATTATTTCAGCATGACTGATGGTCTCTGTCAGAGCACTGGAATATCTTACATGAAGTGTATGCTATTTATGTGGTATTTTCCTCTGTTTAATTTTAAAAATATTTTAAAATTAAAGGGTTGACATGAGTAGCCTGTATTATAACAGTAATATTGTAGAACACACAAGAAATGCTATAGTCAAGGCTTTTGCTAGTTATCCCGTTAAAACCCCTTACTTAAAAATATTTGATCTGAAATGGTTCAGCCTTTCTGAAAGTAAGGACTCACAACAAATAGTAACTGTCAAGAAACTGACAAAAATATGTTTTGCCATTTAAGTTGAGACCTGTTAACCCTGTGGTCATGTCTCTTGTGTGACACATTAAAAGGGTTAACTTTTTGTATATAAAAATAGATTATTGTAATTTTATGTACAACTTGTAATCAGAGCATTCTTATTTTTTTCATAAAATTCATAAGTTTGTATATGATGATTTTACTCCGTGAGTGATCTTTTGGTGCTGGAATGGAAGTATCTGTATATTTATTAGCTATAGAATGGACAGGGCCCTGTATTGGTTCCCCACAACATCCCGGTATCTTTTCTTCAACCTTTGAACCTCTTTCTATCAAAAGAAATGAAGTGTTAGAACATCTCAGTAATTTTCAATCAGTTGATAACTGGGCTTTCAAAATTGAAAAATACTGATAGTAATATTCAGAAGTTCTTATCTCCAGAGTGGATTTTTATTCTGATTTTTAGACTCCTGTGAATCTTCATTTCCTGTTTTGTGAGTGATAATTTCCCATTTGAGACGTTGTATGTAAAATCATAAACGTCCCAGAGCAAGAGCTCTCTCTTACTTTAGTGCCCTAAGGACCAACGAGACATTTAACAGCTATCAGTTCTCAATCCCTCTCTAGTCTTGCTTTCTTTGAGGAGACCGGAGAGAGGTCTGTTACGGTGACCAAGGCAGGTTTCAGTAAAGATCAATGAAATTATGCTTTTTCGCTTGTTTGTTTCTTAAGACATCAAATCCTCTTCCCTATGTCTCCTTCAAAAAACATAAAATACATATTAGTACAATGATGTGAAAACCTCTAGATCAGCCAAAAGGCAAGTTTTATATAAATCATCCTATTGAACTTCTATTAAATAAATGCAAGTTCTCAATATAAATGGAGAATAGAGTGATCTTGTGGTGAATGTGCATTTTTTTTCTCTGTTAGTTTAGTTTTCTATCTGAGGGGTCTTTTTTGTAATCTAAATTTCATACTGCAACTATTATTGTGTGTTATTGATTGATTTACAAAATGCAGAAGTATTCCCAAAATATTGCATGTACACATAGCAAGAACGTTGCACTTCAAAAATATAACAAAAAATAAGAATATAAATCAATTTTAAGGAGCACTGGTGTTATTGGTGTTAGGGCCTTAGTGGAATATTAATTGACTTAGGAGATATATTGAGCAAGAAATTCTTCAAAATGGCCTTCAAACTTGCTACAGGTTTGAAGTTATGAAAATATCCCAACAAAATTTGTATTAGATAGAATGAAATGATAATGCAGAAAAATTGCAGAAAATACTGCTGTTACATGGCAAAGCAGGATTCTGCATAAGGCTTAAGCAACTAAAAAGCTTTATATGGTAACCACAAAATTATTATAAAAGGCCACAAAAGTGGGTTAGCAAAAAGGTAATTGGGGTTTATTTCAGTATCTGCTGCAAATAGAGCTAAAATGAATCTTTCGCGAGTTTATATGTTTCATTTGAAATCAAGGGGAAAATGGGCCGGCTCTGAGCAGTAGAGAGGTTTTATTCTTACCTGGTAAAACATTGTAACTTGATTCATGGCCACCCAAACCTACGAAAGAGTCAAATACCCCCATAACACCGTCATCAATGTTAATAAGAGGTATGCTGGGTGCTGCAGCAACGGGAGCTGGAAGCTCTATCCCTGGCTGCCTTGGGGACCTGTGCCCTGCCGAGGAGCTCCTTCGCAGTCCTCTGTGGCGTGTTCTTCTCCTTGGCCTCCTGAGAAGTGCACTGGTTTCATTTTGAGAAAAATCAATGCACAGAGAGACAAGCAGGAAATAATAGACTAATGATGTAGCCTGCATGTCTTTGCGTGCCTCAAAGTATCCTGGAACGGGAAAAAACAGGAAAATTAGACACCCAGAGAGCTTTTTGGATTATGTCAGTCATATTGTGCGCTTTTCAGAGGAGATGGATCAAGGCATGGTAGGTCAATACCATCAAGCTTCCTCTTGGAAAGAAAGTGCCCTATGAGAGCTCAAGTAAGCAATTTGATTTTTGTGGTTCTCTGCACTTAAGGACAATAGTCAAATTTAGATATACCGCTGGATAGAGGGATATTTTATTTTATCAGAATTACACTGAATTCTTTAGGTTGGAAAAGTCCTTTAGGATCATTGAGTCCAACTGTCAATTGAATCAAACATCCAATTGTCCAGTTGAGTCCAGCTCGTCAGCCAACCACTGGATGAGTCAAACTGTGTTTAGAAGTATCTTTTTCAATCAAAATTAATCACGCATCTAATGAGGTGCTACCTTTGTGTTTGGGATTGCATTTAAACAGGTAGTTTACATTTGCAGTGCCATCAGGCATTTCTAGTTTTGTAATTGTTACTGCTTCCAGCAAGGTTGTCCCTGAGAGCTGTGAAGTGTTTCTTCACTTTTTTGATTGCTAATGTTTCTTTCAGGTTGTAGTAACTTCTGAACATGGGGATGGCAAAGTAACAGAAAAATGCCCAATGAATTTCTGATGCTCTGCACCAAATTCTTTTGGTTTGTCATTTCTGTGCAAGGTGTTTTTCACCGTAGATGAAAAGAGATGTTGCTTTTGCTTCCATTTCCAGCCTTCCCCCTCTTTCCCAGAATCTGTTTGGTTCTGCAGTAGGGGAGACCTTTTGGAAGTCTGAACACAATAGCACTACTTGTGACATCCCACTTCTGCTTTTCTAGCTTTTCTAGCAGAAGTTTTTATTAAGCATAGGTAGTCTAAAATGGTTGATCTATAATGGGTTGTGTTCTGCATTTACTTTCAAAGAAATTAAAAATGACTATATATCTTGGGCCGCCTTATGCTTCTGACAGAAAAATTACATTTACTGTCACCAATAGGTGGCATTCCAAAACAGAGCAGTCAAGATTCAGGAGTATGCATAGAAAGCATATCCAGCAATGGCTATATCGGTGTGGAAATAAGTCAATGCATGGCCAAAGTTATTAATGATTTGTCATAGCTCGGTTAGCACAATTCTTTCAAAAAGGAAACACTCTTGTCCTGTGGCCTATTTAAACCGAGAAGTGTCTGGAGACACTCGTATTCTTGTGATGTTGAGAATTACAGAAGAACTTGAGGCTTAGAGAACTTTGTGTCCAAGACAAGGCTTAGACTATGTTCATGGTTTTTTTTTTCTAAGGAAGTCTTGAGGGGAGTAAAAAACGCTTTTTCTTAATGTTCATCAGTCTGCCTTTATGTAGAGTCTTTCACTTTGGAGTTAGACTGATTATAGTTACACAAATTGTAGAAATACGGGAGGGTGTTATTTCAGGAACTTGAACTGTGTTTCTTGCATGAATCAGATACATTTTTTTTTTTTTAGAAGTTTATGCATCTTGGTATTGTCTGAGTTATATAATAGGTCATGTTTTTGGTACAAATTGCCTATCTTTTCTTTAACATAAGGCATGTGATTGATTGCATATTTTTCATGCTTTCCACGGCATAATTTTCATATTCTGTTTTTAAATTGAATCTTGGCAATAAATAAGCTTAAAACAGTTTGCTTTTACTTCTTTCCAATATCATAATTTTTGTGTTCATCTATTTGAATTTTAAAATATAGCAAATATATATATTATTTGTAGGATTTTGTTAAGCTAAGCTAATATTTTATTCCCATATAAAGGGAATTTGAGATGCATCTCACACAAACCCACATAACGTCTTGTTGTAATAGCAGGGTTCTGAAATTAATCCAGACTTTAGTTTACTGCTTTCTACCCATTAGAAATCAGTTATTTCAAAACACTCTGTAGACTTTATACTGGTCTTTTATTTACAGAAATTACTGTTAGTTAACATATTGAATGGATGCAGAAGCTTGTATTCTGCCCTGATGATGTCTGTTCTTTTTCAGAAAGTGCTTGTTTCTTAGTACCTCAGCTTACAGGACAAATGACCTAATGTTTTTGGTTTCTAGCTTACTTGCATGGTAATGATGGGCTATAAAATTACACAGTAAAGTTCTGTTCCACAAATTTGAATCAAACACACAAAGAGCCCTTAGGGAAAACTGAATATACAAAGAAAAGTCTTGAACATGTGTATTCATTCTGTTGAGTTAGTGACATCTTAATTATGGTCACATTTTTATAGTATGCTTTATAATAATGCCATAGCTATGTAGTTACAATAACACTACAAAACATTTGTGTTTTTAACATTTAACCCTTTCTTCTTGTGACCAGAGGCATATAATGGCATGACTGAAATACTTTTCCATTCTCCATGCATGTATTTTTAAAAGTGAGGAATATATAGGTTGAATTACATTACATTTACTCTACAAATGATTTCTCTGAGTTTTGTTGTTAACTTCAATATAGACTAAAACTCTATAGTAAATCCAATTATTTTAAAGTGAAACTTGTTTTCATAAAATACATTATAATTACAAATTAAAAAAAAAACAAACATAAAATAACCCCTCAAAAAATGTCTTTATAAATTAATCCTGTTCATATATGTGAATTCATATGCTATATCTTCACATCAAGTTAACTCTTCAGTACTGAAAACTTAATACTGCTACTTTCAAACAAATGGTGTTCCTTGCATGCAAAATACTGAGCTACATTTCTAAGTTTCTTTCCTTGGTTTATTTAGTAAGTGTTGTCTCACATTTTAGGGGCCAAATTGCGAATGTCATACAAGAAGAATGCATTGGGCCTTTACTGCCCATGACTGGAACTCTCGGATTATCTGACAGGAAGTTATATTTAGTATAGTGTCAATGAACTTTTAATTTAGGGAAAATTCAACCTACTCAACCTATATAACTTTTCTAATAAATTATTACATATCAAAATAAAATTGTAGATAGTTAATATAATGAAATTATTACATTCTTTGTGATGCCAGATACTCTCAACATGGCTGCATTGCTATACCTTTTTTAATTTTACCCATAAATGTTTAGATCATGCATAGTATATGTAAGCATCTTTGTTAACTTTACTTTTATCATGTGATGTATTCAGTAGTTTGTAGCTTTCAACTGTTTATCTTCACTAAGTTCAGTATCTGTCATTTTGCTATTATGTTACTGGAAATAGTTAATTTTTAAAGTAGTGACCCTTGAGGAATAGCAGTGTATCAGCATTTATTAAATAGTCTATCTTTATCTGTTCAGTCAAAATTCAAACGTGTTTCAAAAGATTTCAAAGTTATTTCTCATGATACACAGGGGTTAAAGTGATTTACCGAGATTTTTCACATAATCTTTACATTTATTGCATAGAAGTTACATTTAGCCATACCAGCAAAACTAATTGCACTTTCAGTTAGTTTAGGCTCAAAGTGCATGGCAAACATTCATACCCAACAAAAAGCACATCCACTGGTTTTGCATATTTTATCTAGAAAAGCATTTCTGTTCAGTATTGCCAAATATAGCTAATATTATTTCATACATATTTGCAAAGTTAACATGTTGTTTAAGCCATTCAACACCATGCTTTAAGCAGTAATTTAAAATTTAAAACATTTTACCTTGTCATCTAACCTAACAGCAGATTCTGCTTGGTTTCATTTAGTCTCCAGTTGCAAATGAAACAAAATCACAGTGATATCTTTAAAACAAACAGAGAAACAGTAGGGATTGTTGAAACATGTTAGATGATTCCTTAGTTAAGTCTGAAATAGCTTCTTTCCCTGGGGACAAAGCGCTGTTCTGTTCTGTGTGCAGAGAATCAGCTAATACTGTTACTCGCAGAACTAAAAAGCTCACTTTAAGAAAATGAAAAGCAGCACAATACGATCGGTCCGGAGGCTGACAAGGCACAGCTGGAAATTCTCTTTCAGTACTTACAGCTGGTTGCATAAGGAACGGGAAAATGGAGTGTTTTCAAAAGGCACGAAAAATGCATCTTTTATTCAGTTCTGGTTTGTGTATTTAAAAACTTAGTTTCCAGGTGGCATGGTTTTAATGTAGATTTTTTATTTTACCGAGAATAATACATTTTGGCAAACATAGCCTGGACATAAAAACATTTATTAAAATTAGAACTTTTTTCTTCAGTTCATATTTTCTCAATCTACTCCTGCCTGTATAGCCTATAACCTATAAGCAGCAAGCCTTTTTGTTGAAGGTTTAGCACGGAAAACTTTTCTTTTGTCCATTTACAGCAATGATTTCACCCTAAGTTGTAGCTTATGCATGGAAAATAAAATGACTGAAGCATTTTCCCTTCATTTTTTTTTGTGAGGCTAATTACATCCTGAAACATGATCCCAAAGCACAGCTCTGCAGAAGCTGCAGTGAATTTAGGAATCCAAATATGAGAACCGAGGAGGGGGGGAGCAAAGGGAGGAGGGAATAATGGTACGTTACCACAAGTCCTTTGTGCTCCAGCAGAGCCTTGTCCTTCTCCCCCAGCTAGAGCTTCTGCTGAGTGTCAGTGGTTGAGGAGGTGGTGAGTCTGCTAAGCTTCAGAAATTACAATTTTACCTGCAAGATGGAGTGGTCTGAGTTCTTCTGACATTAAAAATTTGTGTTTTCTTCAATTCATACTCTGAGGAGTGTGTAGACAGATAGTCATGGAATGGTATAACCATTGAGTTAACCATAATTGTTAGCCAGTATGTGGTGGAAAGATACTGGGAAAGCACATTGTCTCTTAAAATAGTGATCCAGTTTCTACTGTGCTTTGCTTTGCAAAGTCAAAACAATAAATCTTAAACTTTTGTAGTATATATGGAGCTGTTTAAAAAGAGTGGAGATTGTTATATTTAACAAATGGAGCTAGCATCTGAAATGAGAATAGCACAGTTCAGTACCTGTGCTAAGATTTGTCAAGGGCCAGTTGAACAACAGGACAACAGTTCTTCTAGCACAATTTAGGAAAATAATAGAAATTTAGATCGTCTTCTCATGGTTATGCATGTCAGGTAAAAGACTATATATTTAAAAGGTGGTGTATTTATTAGACACAAAAATAAAAGCATTCACTTTGTTATTTATATTAAAATGTGGCTTCTCAGGCTTCTGATCACTGTCTCAGGATCATCTTCTGACAGTGTTCAGACACACATTTCTGGGGAGCCTGCCTAGCTGGGACACAAGGCTTACCGCTACTAGGCCAGTAAGGTGGATCTGGCCAGTGTTTGCTGGTGTGAAGCTCTGGTTTAATGCATCTGCTTTGGATGTGGCATCTCTGATCACTGAATTCTAGTAAATCCTCGAAGCTGGACTTTTTAGGTTATGTCATCTCTGTGTTTTTTTTGAAAGGTCAGCATCTTCCAGCAGCTTTCTAGGACTGGGTGGGACACTGTCTTGTCTCCTTTGCTAGATTATACAGTGAAAATCCTATGTCCTCTAAGCAGCCTGAAGGATCTCTGAGAGTGCTATTGAATCAGTTCTATAGACTTCTCTAAAACACATACTTTAGCATGAGCAGGGAGGCACAAAGCCTTGCTAATTTGAAGGATCTGAGATTATCTATTCAGCTGTTATATGTGTATTCCATGGTCTGGGTTTCATACTGAAAGCAGTTACTGGTTAGCAAACGCTTCCTCTGATAAAGTTACTGCTTCTCATATGTGAATAAAAGTCCTGGAGGCATCATAGTTCTGGTCGTATTCATGTCTAGCCTTCCTTGTGGCCACCTTTAAGTCACTGCTCTCCTTTAATATGCATGCCAAAATGAAGTTTCTCCTATCTGGCATTTCTGTTACACACACTGAAGTGAAAATATCCAAACAAACCCTCTTTTACTAAACAAATAAATAATCTAGTTTGTTCTTCTCCTTCATCCCTCTTGTGATCACCCCTTGTGATCCTAGTGGTACCTGCTATCAGTGTGAAGCAGAACACCTAGGAGGTCCTTCCTTATCTTTTTCTCAACTTTTATTAAGAAAGAAAGAAATACAGTCTGAGGTATCTGCAAAGCCATAAACTCCCTTTTTATGAAAATGATGTTACACTTTCCTACAATGAACAGTAATGCTTGAAAATTGTAGGAGCTGTTAAAGAGAATGTCCCATGGTTATCCCATATCTGGAGGGTTTGGCATTTTTTTATTTGTGGAATTAGTACCTGAGAATGGACATAGTCTGCTGCTTGCCGCTAAGATTTAAATGTATGTAAGCCTAATAATTAAATATTGGTTTAACATTGTTATTTGCGTGAAAATCTTCTATGCAAACTTTCCTGTCATAATAACTTAAAAAAATATACTGTATTTTCGGCTCAAACCTCAGATTAGGATGGCCTTGCAAATGGTTTCGGACATGTGAGTTCAGGTAATTGCTGTTTGAGTGAAAAACATTGCAGTATGCTCAGGGATCTAATATTTACTGTGTTTATGTGAATAAATCACTCTGAGAGCAGAGCAAGATGCCAATATCTGCTTTCGTCCATAAATACTGTTCCGACTGCTTATCCCATATGCACGGGTGCTCATTTGAATGAGTTGTGCAATTATGAACGTTACTGTCTATTAAGATGCCTTAATGTGGAATGGTCTCCTTCGAGGAGAGAAGAGACAGAGAGTAAACAGCAGTGACTAATAATTGAAATAATTTTTTATTATTTATATATCTTATGGCAGACTGCAACCAGAGCACTGTTGCTTAGAGACTTGAGCAAGAGCCATAGGATGTATGAAATGGATGTGGGAGCCTGGAGCCTCTGGCGTGGTTTGTTCATAAAACCTAGGCTGATCTCTTTTCCTTACAGCTTGTTATTTGTAGAGGGACAAGGCTTTCCCTCTTACTTTGCTGAAATCGTCCAGAGGAAATTATTCAAGGAAATCTTCAGTGAAAAAGAGAGGTTGGGATTCAGGTTGGCATCAGGCTTGTTTATAGTGGTTACAACAGATTTTGGTAGCATCTCTAACTGTACCTATTAGGTGACAAGCAATAGTGGAAATAGGCTTTTAAGCAATTTGATACAGCTGAAATAAATTTGTTTTCTGTTTTTTCCTCAGAAGAACTTTTCAGACACTGATCTAAATCTCACTTCTGTGAACATAAAGGATCCCATGAGTTAAGGCACCAACACTCCTGCATCCCTATGCTGGTACAAAGTATTGTCTGACATTTTAGGTATTTCTAGCAATTGCAATTGGTTCACTATTTCTACTTGAGTTTTCTGATCTGTTGCCACATTAAGTAGAAATGAAATAAAGAATTAGAATCTTTTAAAAACTATACTAAGGAAGGTTATAAGAGCAAGTGTGCTTTGTAAGCTTGCCGTATTATATGAATATACCTTAGCTCCATATAGCGAAGCAGCCTAGTTATGGCAATATGGCCTAACAGTAGGATACGTTTTTCTGTCATCCTTTGGTACCAAAAAGCTGGATTCTTTAAGTATCGGTGTTCTTGGCACAGGGTGATTGAAGTTCAAACTTTAGATGATGTATATATTTAACAGATTCCCACAGAGATTTTGATTTGAAACTATGTATAACATCAATAATGTATTTGCTCTCATCTGGATCTGTATGTTTGCAGCCATTTCTTCAGACAGTAATAACAGATACAACTTGTCTACTTGTGACTCCTATACCACGAGGGAATAAAAGAATATTTGTGAACTAGGGAATAATATTTTGTGGTCTTACAGAATTATTTCAAAGTGTGAGTGGGAAAAAGGAATCTTTTTTGGCACTGCTTTGTCTTCATCTCCTAAGCATACCTTTCTACATTGCTTCTCCACAACATCAAATACTAATTTTTCTGAATTTCTTGAAGGCGTCAGCAGCCTCTTCTCCTGTCACAGCGAGGACAAATATTAGTCAGTGTACAATAGTACTGTTGTTATTTTTCTTTTTATCAATTTTGCTTCTTCCTGCAGGGATGAATGGTGGAAGGAAAAACATGTTCAGTACTGTGGCTCTGTTTTAAATCTCAGAGCGGGGCTAAAATTAACGTATAAGTTAGTATAGTAGGAGTTGTGGTGGTGTTGAAAATGGCTTCTAGATTTTTAAATTCTGTCTGAAAGGCCACTTAAATACATGGAGCATGCTGAAACACGAGGAACAACATCTGGTTCTTAATCATCTTGAAAAGGCCTGAAGTGTAATACCTTAGTCATCAAAGCAAGCCAGCAGGCTGAAAGAATTTAAGGAGGACATCTTAAAAAAAATAAAATAAAAATCCTTAAGCAAAGTTAAGACAAGTATCTATGACTGGTCAGTTTAAGAGTGGATGTTTGAGAGATGATATATGAGTATGGAAAGAGGAGTTGAAGTAACTTTTTATGATCACATCTTGTAGAACTGAGGTTTCATGGTCTCTATATCATACCTTTAAAAAATGTAATCTTTTATCTACCTGATAGTCAGACAAAGCGCATGAAGAGAACAGGCATAGCCTTCGCAAAGCCAATTTAATACCGGGTGTAACCCAGCTTTTCAGAGAGGAAAGAATGCATTTCCTTTAGACAGCCGCTGATAACTTAAGGTCTTGCTTAAATGACCTTCTTAACTGACTGCATGAGTATCCTCAGGAGGTCACATAGGTCCCCTACTCCAACCCGCTGCTCAAAGTAGGGGCAAGATTGAATTCAGAACCGGTTTTTGTTCAGTTGGTTTTGAAAGGCATCAAGGACCGAGTTACACAACTTTTCTTGGCTGCTGGCTCCAATGCCTGGCTGCCATTGAGGAATTTTTTTTCTTTATCTCTTGTCCTTCTGAGGATTCACCTCCATAAAGAGCTGTGCTTTGGCTTCTCTTTGATATTGCAAGACTGCTCTTAGAATTTCACTCGGCCATCTTTTCTCCAGGCAGAACCAGTCTCTTATTTCTATTAATAGATAGCAAACCCAGAGGAATTTGGAAGTGGTTCAGGAGGGTACATAGCATGCTTGGTTATAAAATGTGATTGAAGATGACGTTAAAATAGTCTTTTAAAAAAATAAAATCAGTGAATTGGTGCTGCTTCAAATGGATATATTTTCCTCATGTATATAATTTTTGGTTGTCTTATTCCATGTATTCTAAACAAGATTAGAGAAGGGGCAGTGTGTTTTCATGCTGGCTCTTTGAGTGCTTTTGGCTCTGACATCTTTTGAAGTAGAACTTAGAGTCAGGATTATTTGCAGGGCTGACTCCAAGCTAGTGAGGAGTTGCCAAGTTATGATAGTTCAGACAACTTATATGGCAGCCGTACAGTATAGGTTTTGGAGGTCTCTTTTCTAGCTATGATTTGGAGTAAAACAGATTAAAATGTTGACTAAAAAGAAATTGTGAAGTGGGACAGCATCAGGTTTTCTTATTTTTGAAGTAAGTCGTGACAGACTGTTTCTGTGATTTGTACAAAAAAAAAAAAACCCCACCAAAATGATAGGCCTATGGTGTTATGGATTGTGACCTCTTGAGTTTTTGTGGAACTCGTGCATATGGACTACATTTCTAGATTTTTCATTTTCTTGACATTAATTCTTCCCTCCTCTCTCCCTCCCCATGGAGATAGCTGGAAATCATCTCAAAAAAAAATTAAAAATACTAGTATTTGTAATATGAGTCTCCATTTATTTCTTATTTTAAAGTTATTTCAGAATTATCAGAGAGTATTTTACATATGTCTGTGTTTAGATAATGGTTTATGTGTATCTTATACTACATGTTGATGCTGTCTTGTTGAACAGCATTAAAGGAGCAACATGGTGTTCTTTGCATCAAGCTGTGAAATGTTCTGCTCTCTGCAGTTCTAAATTGATTGTAAGAAATATCGTATACAAATGTTGGAAAGTCCACCTCTTCTGCATGACTATGCATATCATTACTGGATGAAAGTGTAGTTTTTTCTTACGTTTTTCATCTACGCAGAGCAGCAGCAATCCTTCCTTGCTCAGTGTGTCACACTGTGGGTACCATGTTTGTCACCATTTCAGTTCCTCTTAATCTCCTTATTTCGTTAGGACACTTTGCTGCTTTGTGTTTCTTTTTACAGACAATTTTTTCTTGTCTTCCAGATTGGAGCACCTTTACTGAAGGCATCCTTTAGGTACCTATTAGTCATGTCTTAAGCTCCTGAGTGTTTTTCTTCAAATCGTAATGAAGGTGCCAGTCATCATGGATATCTGCAGTAGACCCAGTGAGGTCTTATCTTGTAGGGCATGCCCTCCATGGTATCTTGACAAGGCAAGTGGCACTGGCCTCCTGAATCTTAGGATGTCATCTTCTTACTGTCACTGGCTAAGCCTTAGGTGAAGCTCCCCCAAAGATGATATAATTGCCTTGGTATTATTGTCTTCCACCCTGGTCTTGAAACAGGGTTTCCAAATTAAAATGTTGAGCTCAATGCTCAGTACCAGCCAGAGCAGCATATACAACTTTAGTAATTATATAGGAAAAGATTAGAAGACAAAACTGAAGACATTATTATGGTACTGTTAGGCACTTGAAACTAGAATGGGACTCATGCCACCTTCCATCTCTAAGTCCTCCACCTTTACACAGTGTTAGAATTTGAGGATACCCAGTCCACCCATTCTGGTAGTTCTTCATGAACACCAGAGAGAGCACCTCAAGGCGTTCTGCCCACAGAAGGCAGGCAGACAAGTATGATTGGAACAGAGATTTACTCTTCTTCTCCAAGCTTTATGATCAAGTGCAGAAATGTGTCCTAGGGTGCCCCTGAACAGCCCTGATCATGTTATGTGCTTTACCTTGTATTCTTTTATTCCTTTTCCCCCCTCTTTTCACCTCACAAGTTCTTTTCTCATCCACTTGAAGATATATAGCCTGTCAATGTTTATAGTTTCCCTATTGACACAGTTTTTCAGACTTTATACCTTTATTTAGTAATTATGATACTGTTCTTCTGTCATTTTCCCTCAAGCACCAAGGGAAAACTTAATTCTATCCCTCCCTCCTTTTTAATTGTGCAGTATTCTGCCTTTTCATGTTGCGGTCTGATTAGGGGCACAACAGGTCAGGGTGGGCCACCTGCATGTACAATACTCTCCTTTTGTTATCTCTGGCATCCTGAAATCCTTCATGTTATCTTCCTGGTGGTGACACAGGTGAGCAGCAGCCAAATGCATGAAAATCACCCCTATACACTGTCACCTGGTACCATGTCTCAGCTGGTACCAAGAAAAGAATAGATTCTGTAGCTTGAATGTTCCACAGACACCCTTATTTTTAGTAGCTTTCTCTCACGTGATGGTTAATACACATTTCCTTATGCCTTCTGTTCTACTGTGTTATTTAGAGAAGGGCTATGTTGAAGTTGGATCCATTATTTAATTTATTCCTAAAACACTAATGAAAATACTATTTCTGTGAATCAAAAAACACATCCGCATTCAGGAATTTAGAGCTATTTCTGTTTTGTTTGGGAATTTGAAAGAAAAGAGACAGTAGTACTGAAAATTATAGCAGCATTTTTTAACCTTTCAATGGAAATAAGAGTGTTATGAATTTTTAAAATTGCTTTACTCTTAGTTGTCATGATGGATCTTTGCAGTTGGTGGCTGGTTTTGTTCAGAGAGGAAGATGCAATCCTAAACTTTGGAATTACTGATGTGGTTGTGTTTTTTTTTTTTAAATAGAACACACAAGTTTATAGTTGGAAAAAATGGCAATGGGAAAAAAATAAAGTTGAAGTCAGCACAAAACATGAGATGGGGAATTTGGGATTGGCAGTACACTGCTTTTCTAAAACCTATAGCAGTTACTGCATTCCTTTTTGTAATCAGCGGTCAGCAATATTCTTAAGGAAAAAAACATAAGAGAAGGAAAAAATTGGTGCTGGGAAAGCTTAAAGAAATTAAGAACAGATTTTTCTCACATATTTAAAAATATCAACAATTGCAAAAAGCAATGAGTACTTCTTTAGGTGGGAATAAACCTAAATTTGCAAAATGAGCTGTATGTGGCTAGGATCTATTTACATTAAAAAGCTTGCTTTTCAACTCTAACTGCATCCCAATTCCAGTTCTTCACTGGAGTGAGCAGAATATATAAAATATAAATATTCATTAGTATTAACTTTCTTAAGACACTAGTTGTTGCCACAACTCAATGCCTCTTGGTTATGTTTGCATTCAATACGCCACTGTTTTCAGTTCGAGATGTTTTTCTCACTTTCTATCTAAAATGTCAATGAGCAGACAGCTGGAAATAACATTTAAATCCTTCCTGTAGCAGCCAACTGAAATTTGAGGCTGGTGTGGTTCACATACTGCCTCTGATGATGTGCGTCAGTGAAGAAATTTAGTAGGAATTTGATTATTTCAACGTCTAGAGCCTGTTCTCTGTGGTGTTCCAATGCAAGTTGTTCACCTAGCTTGAATAAATATGACTTTAAAATCCTGGCCATTGTAAGTAAATATGTAAGATTTTCACTGTACTTCTGTTTTTCCTTTCAAAAAGATATCACTTTTTTTCTTTTCAGTTTCAAAGGTTGACAGTTCTTTATGTATTGGTCAGTTATATTTCAGCTATTTGCTGACTTGTAGTTTTCCAAAATATTCAGCTTAGCAACTGAGCATGTCCTCTGTGTGTCTAAAATAGCACAATGAGCTTGGTTTGGGGTTTGGTTTTTCTCATGTGCCAGTATTGAGTATTGTTACTCATCAATATAATTTTGAGGTTTCTAACTTTTTTCTATGGTAATCATATTTTACAGCATAAATGCAAAAGATGGAGTAATTTACTTTTTTTTGTCCTTGCCATAGTTCACATAATGTTATCTCTAATTTCTGCTGTACTCAAACTTTGTATAAACTGAAGACTATTTATACAAGTATTTTTGCCTTCCTATGAGTTCATAGCCTTGGATCTTAATTTTTACAAGTTCCCATTTATTTATGGAAATATAAATCTATATCTAAGACATTGCCCTAATATTTTCAGGCATTTTAAGCTCTTTGGTTCTGGGGAAGCCCCATCACATAGGGGTATCAGTGGTATCACGATCATACACTGGTATCATTCTGATAACTTTAAAGTTCTCTTTTCAGTTCTTGTTCCTTCAAAATACCTGGTAAGAGATTTTCTCTGTTTATCGCTGTAAGATTGTTGACCTTTTCTCCTTAACTATGAAGAATTCAGAATGGTTCAAAAAAGGATTTTGAAGGTCAGAGCAACCTTGCTAAATTTCTAGCAGATGGATATAAGCCTATGGGGCTCTCATTGACATCCTGCCATTGCTGCTTTTACACCGTTCCATTTTCATCAGTAGACATACACCAAAGAGCATTTTCTTTAACAATGTAAATAAAGAAGATAGGACTAAATGAACATATAGGGAAAAGTCTCTATTTTAAATATAGAAAATTAGTATGACTTTATTTGTGTGTAAATACAGAAAACAGATTGTTTAGTATTCATTACGAATAAGAATGTATAAGTTGTTCTAATGGCCTTTCCCTATTTGTTTGCCCTTTTCGAAGCAATGATTTGCTCTCCTTTTACTTGGTTGTACGTGGTTGCACTCTCCATTTGTGGCCAACAAAAAAAGAAAAAAGTGTCCATATAGAACACTGTATACTTCTCTAAAAAGTTAAAACTTCTTTTGTATACTCTTGCCATCTTAAATTGTATCAGAAATGAAATAAGAAAATTAATACTTGATCTTGCAGATAAAAAAGTTGGTTTGAGATTTCATCTGGTAGCCATTATTGGTTGCTGGGGCTTGCTGCTTAAATCACTTTTGTTTGTTGCCTGAGATGTTTTCGCATCTGTTGGTTTTAATATTAAGTAGAAATTAGTAACAGGATGCCTCTCCACTGAGAGACTGTCTCAGGAAGGAGATGGAAACTGAGGACACAAATATTTTGAAGTTTTTAGTCAAAAAGAAGGATTTGTTGGCAGCTGGTACAAGAAGACACTTTGAGGAAAATAACAAAGTTATTGTGGTTTCCTTTTAAATCTAAAGATTAGCTGTGTTTGCCTGTTGGTTCATGTTTTCTCCATTACAAACAGTGACATCAAATGGTTTGTTTGAGTGAATTAGTGGACAATGGCAAAAATTTCTTGTACAGCAATTCTGCAGTGTGCTACCAGTGAGAATTTAAAGGGGAAAAATGGCAGAGATATACATGTATGCGTGTGTGTATGCAAATATATATCTAATTTATAAGTTTAATTGCCAATACTACATTGGTATTTTTATGATTATGGTGTTTCTAGCGAGATCTATAATTCCACAGCGCACAAACTCGGGATTGAATACAAGTTGAAAACACCTCATTAATTGATTATTTATATTTGCTTTATCATCTGGCTAGCGACTGTGGCCAAACTTGTGCAATTTTCCTGAAACTCCAGCACAATTTCATCTCTGTCATCCTGAAGAGGGAAATGCTAAAAACAACAAAAAAAATCATCAGTTTCAACAGAATAGGTTATTCTGAATGACTCTGCTTGTGTCATGTATGAACACGTCTTGTTGAAGGAGAACATTAGCATCATTTGGTTTTTTTCCCCAAGGCTCAGGAAGACTTTGCCGTTTACCTTTTTATTGTAATTTCTCTGTGTTCTTCGCAGGAAATCCTTTGCATTCCCTTTCCTTTGCTAACTGGAGGGTTCATGAAATGACCAAAGAACAAAATGAGTTATTTCTGTAACACCAGGTTTTCTTTTCATGGTAGAAGGTAATGAGGAGAAGCTGCAGCTGAGGAGGGAAGGGGTGAGACAGCAGGGGATGTGAGTTTCCTCTTAATTGCTAATTACTGTTCTGTCAACACCTCCTCTCTACTGAGTCTCCAGGCCTAGGTTAGTTCTCGCGCTGCCCTGTGTCTAAATGCTTGCACAGTGTGGGGCTTTTTGTTTTAAAACCAACAGTTATTTCTCTTTGAAAATGACAATCTGGCTAAGAAATCAGCCACTTTGGAAGGGAAATATTGTTTAGTTGCAGTAGCAGGACGACCAACAGTTTTCTGTTAATGTGGTATCCAAACCCTCGCCGTGTCGCAGTGGTGGCTCAGCCGAGGCATCAGTCACTGTTCCTACCTAGAACGCCTTTCTTCATAAGGAGATTTTGCCTTTTGGCACTACTGCTTAGTGCTGAGCAGAGCTTTTGACATAAGGGTAATTTGCCTTTAGCCAACTTAATTGCTTAAGTGTTTTGAGAAGCTCTTAAGCTGTTCTTCTCCTTGCTTGCCCCCTGTACAGCAGCTGTTGGAGTGATGGGAATAGCTTCAGCTGTCCCTGGATCCTTCTTCTATGAAACTGTAGTTTAAAACAATGCATCTGCACACAGAAATAACCTGAGAGATAACTACTTGTTCTGCCAGAAACTGACTGAAACAAGTTACTTCTTTTTACCCTAAAAGAAGAAATCTCTACAATCTCCCAGTGAGGTTGAAGGGAATTTGGTTTGAATCCTCCTATATGCTCTTAAATAGCTTTTAGTGACTCAGCAGTTGTATTTGATTGTATCACTTCACTTTTTTCCTGGAACGATCTGTCCTCTGTACAGAACTGTTCCTTTAAATAGTTCTAAACCATCTGCAATCTTGAAAAGGTTTCTATATCTTTTTTATTCATGGTTCAGCGAGGGGAAGACTGAGCAGAGCAACCTCTGCCTAGTGGTTAGAGCAGAAACTCCCAGCCAAGTCAAAACCTGTTTTTCTCATGAGATTGAATTAAATAAGTAAAATGTTTTTTCTGTCTGTCTATCTTCCGGGCTGTAAAATGAAGTGGTTGATATTAACAGCTCTACTTTGTTCTTGTGAGATGAAAAACAATTCATAAATAGAATAAGTATTCACCCGCATCAAAGAACTGGTGCTTTTAACACTAATTTAATGCATCTATTTACTTACTGTAATGCTCCAGCATGTTTCTGATAAAGCACCATAAGCTCGTTGCCAGCAGTACACCTCTACAAAACGTTAGAATAAGGGTAGCATTTGTTTTGTTCTGCAAGCGGGCATGACCTTAAATTTTCAGTAATCAAGATCGACAAATGGGAAGAAATGGCAACTGTTGTCACCAAAGTGTATCTATGTAACAAAATGAAGATGTAATTGCATCCAGTACTGAATTTTTACCATCCAGTAATGAATTAAAGAAAGGTAGTGTGACTCACAGTAGTGGGGAAAATAAAAGATACGGTATTTCAGCTACATGAGTTACTCAGTGGAAAAGGCTTTTTTTCCCACTACATACTACACTGGTTATTAAAGCATTTGGGAAGACAGAAGGACTATTTGTGTGTGATTTGTATACTGTATTTTTGAGAAACCGTTGATATCTAGTTCTTTATGTGCTACTTTTTCTGTGTTTCTCGGCCTTTACTTGTATTACACAATGTGTGTTGTACGAGGCGGAACAAACTGATTTTTTCGGAAGTGTCTGCTGGTTTTGTTTCACAGAGCTGGGAGATATCATAAGGTACATTCATAGCAAGTACTTTGCTAACTGAATGTTATGACATCTTTGTTTCATAGATATTAGCTGGAAAGATCCTATGAATTAATGAGGATTGAATTGTTTGAGAGACAGTATTCTGAATTCATAGGGCAACAGGATATGTTAGAAATGAGAAATGCGATTCTGGAGTTATAAGAGCTGTAGAGCTGTCACTTGAATTATTCTTAAGAGGCATAACTATGGACGTAGTCTAGACAGTGCTACTTTTGCACTGGCAGGGTCAGCTGCAAGTAAATGCGAATACAAGAGCTGATTCCAAAACAGAGAGGGGAAAAAATAGAAAAAGCCAAAGATGAAGAATATGCTGGAGGCTTCATATGTTAGTTTGCAGCGCGTTTTGGAAGAGTCATCCAGAGGTCTTTCTATAGGGGAAAAAATGAATATTGAAGTAATCCAGAACTACTTTTTAAATAACATTATAATGCTTGCCTTTCTTCTCATATTTTTTCTACCTGACATTCAGATTATCTGTGTATACATTACAGTTCCATTGTGGGACTTTGTTTGGGTTTGGAAAAGTAGCCTCTGTTTGAGTGTTAATATACCTCAAATAATTATAGACATTAATTGCAGCTTGAAATAGAATGCTGGAAGTGTTGGCACCATTGTTTATATTGAAATAGTATGCTAAAATACGATTTTTTAAAATATTGCTCTTTGTGTGAAAACTTGAAATTTGAGTAACCGGTTAGTCTATATCATTTATTAATAGAATTAATAATTAGCCACATGCTTATGCAATTAGCAGTTTGTCTGTGGAGGCCATCAGGTCAAACCCTGAAGGGAATGCCCCTTTCACGCAGCTGATAGTATTAGTTATAGAAAAAAGAGAAATACCCCTGACATCAGCTTCTTAAACTGACTTTATTAATAGCCCCAATGATTGTGGAATGGCTGAACATGCCGTTTTGAACCAAAGCAAAGTGTTGCTCTACGCCTGTGTTACTAACGTAGTCCTTTTGTAAGGCACAACAAATTCCAGCAGACCTCAAGTCACTCTGCAGTCTAGATCCATGATCATTCCATCCAGAGCCACCTTTAGCTCGGGCCCAACGGTGGCATTTTGCCATTGGTCTGTGTGGAAACCAGCTGGGAGCTGCTGGGGAGGGTTTGCGGAGGAATTTGGGATGAGTGGGACCAGAGGGGTCGAAGGCTTTGTCGAGTCCAAGAGTGTACAAGCAGATTCCCAAAGGCCGGCTGCCCCAGTACCTACTCTGCAATGTGTGTTATTCCACAGCTTGAGTTAGGGCTGACCTTCTTATTAGTACACAACTGCCAAAAGGAAAGCTTTAAACAAAATCTGTTGCCACCAACAGTTTTTTGAAATGTTTCTGCGATGCCAGCCATTTAAATTCAAATAAAGAATTGCCTCAGGGTTGTGTTGAAAGTGAATGAATTGCACTGGCAGCTAGTGTTAGTATTGCTATTACTCCTTTGTGTTGTAGCAGTACCTAGCAATAAACCAAATATTTATACATGTACATCACAGCACAGTCTTGGTGACTGTGACTTTGGCATTTAAAAACCAAATAAGGTGGAGCATGAGGATATGTTTTTGCCTGGCAGCTGCGTGTGAATTCTCCTAGCTGATACTCTAAAGAATTCTCATCACTGCCCAAAATTCTTTTGTACTTGGCAGTATACAAATATTTGAGTGAAAATCATCCATGTTCTGAGAGATGTAGTCTAGAGTTCAGAGTTGCCGAGTGAACAGCAGCTGCGGTTTTTCGGCGTGCCTTATTTTTTCTTCTGTTTTGATTATTTGGGGTTTTGCTGCTTTCTTATTAATGTGATTTACTAGATCAAAGTTTGAAGATAGTTCACCATTTTTATGAGTCTATTGTATATCAGTGGATCCACAAGTTTGCACCCTTACACATACAATAATTATAAATTGTTAACTGGTTTTTTGTACTATAGATATCTTCTCATAGATGCTTAGGTCTTTTCAAGCATGTTTCCCACATTACTCTTGTTTATGCTAAGAATGTGTTTGATAAACTGAAATGTCATCCTTTCGACAGCCAGATTTAAAGAATTATATTTGAGTATTACATGAAAAGAATTCAGTGGGTTTAAAGCTTTTGGGGTTTTTTCAACTGGACTGGCTCCTGCTTTTGTTGATAGCAATGGACATGGTAGCATTTCATGTTAATATTTATTTTCACATAATCAGAATACTTGAGGCAACTGCTATTTGTTAATAACCAGACCAATAAAAGCTACTGGTGGTAAATTTTTGTTGAGACTATCCTAAATGTAGTGCTGTGTAGGAGCACTAAGAGAGGATGTTTTGTGGCAAAGATTTTAACTGATGTAGAGCATATGTTTTCAGAGAAAGCTTCACTTTTCACCTAATGCAGATGTTAAACTGTTTTCTGATGCTCAGTAATAATACTACTACAGCGGTATTGTGAAAATAAGCACTGGTTTATATGAGAATGTATTTTACGTACATATCTGCATGTGTTTAAGGAAAAATCTGGTCCTTATGGTGGCTAGAGAAATGAATACTATTGTAGTACGTGCAGTAGGGAATGGTACTGACATTCATCCACTGATATCAAATCTGGGTGGAACTAAAAAAGAAGCTTATCTTTATTCCTGAGGGCAAGTCATGCAAGAAGTTTTTTGTTTGTTTTTGTGCAACACAGATTGCACCTTTGTCACTGGTGTCCAGTGAAGATTACAGTACAGCTACTACTTTCTTAAGATATCGAGGTGATAGTGCAAGCAGATGTGACAGCTACTGATTGACCCAAACCCTCTGCTGTTGGACAGTTTGCTCTAAGTGACAAGAGATTGACCTCTTCAACAGTTTGTATCTCTTAGTGAGAAATGAAAGCTGGTATTTCAGATGTTCCAGGTGGGTCTATGGACATAAGTGTCTTTACCAGCTAAGATAAATGTTTGCCCACATAGAAGCGAATAACTTCTTCAGACTCTTTAAGAAAGCCAGTTCTCTAAGCTTTATTTGAACAAGACTCCAAATACCTTTCCTGTACCTGATCTATTAATTGGCAGTCAGTGTTAATAAGGAAGTAATAGTAAGTGAAGCTTATTAGATTATTTTATTCTGTCCTCTAGTGTGTGCCCTCTTTCTTGCTGTGAGTTTCTCTCTGCAGAGTCTGTAGTACAAAAAAGCTTGGGGGAGGGATGTAATTGTTGATGCCACACAACAGTTGGTAGTAAATATTTGGTGCATATTGTATTTATGATAATTACTGGCTCGTTACATGAACTGACTCACTGGCTAATGACGTCAAAGGGAAAATTTCATCTGATGCAGGTACATTACCCTAATAGGCATAACATACCTCAAAGAACCCCAGTTATTGTACCAACAGGCAGCTTCTAATTGTAGAAATTAATGGAGTTTTATTGATTAACAGTAGTTGACTGACTCTTGTCCTTAACTGTGCACTTTTATCTTCTTGCCAATCCACAGCCAAGATGAAATAACCACAACAGTAAATGATCAACATAAGCTGAATAACTTGTTTTAAAACTTTTTTTTTTAAATCATGCTTTTAAAAGAGTAAATCCCTAACATTGAGCTTATTTAGATGAACTAGATGCTCTTCAATATGTCCTATGATTTATTTTTTTTTAAGGAATCAGGGTACTTGGAAAAAAAACTAACACAGCTTCAGAGCCAAGTCATTAACTGAATTCAGATGCTTTTATTTATATTATGTTTAAAATCTGCTGTCTGGACAAACTTGATAATGTAAACTGTACAAAAGCAAGTTGGGTCACACTTGATAATCAGCTTTTTTGTGGTATTTCAAATCCAAGTTGCTTTCTGCAGTCCTGGACCCTTTTACTGAGCCATCAAAAAAGCTTAGAGAAAACTTGCAGCATCTTCTATACAGAAAAATATTTAAAGATCTATAAAGTAACTTGCTTCTCTTGTAGTGGAAGAGAACACAAACTTAGCTTATTTTCTTTCCTAAAAATACCTTTCCTTCAGTCTACTTTCTTCAGATCATTAAAAAATTGGCTTACAGTTCTTTCTTCCCAAATTGTTGATTCTTCATGCTGTTCTGTAATATGACATCTTTTTTCCTTTCATAATATTTTTTTTATCTCTGTACTGTTCTTGACTGCTTAACATCTCTTTTGCTAAATTAGACGTATCTGCTGATTTCCACACAGCGCCTTATATGAAGTTTCTCATCAAGTAGTGTTTCGTTATACTTGCAGCGTAGGGGTTTCAAAATACAGTATAATGAAAACTAGTATGTCAGTAAACTTGTGGAGGAAGAACAGAACTACTGAGCTCTACTGCTTTACTGTGGGTTGGAACCAAAAGAAATGCCCAAGTGCAAAAACCAAATCAGTTAGTATGTCCTGGGATTGGAATGGTGCAGACACCTGTGCAGGGAATGATGGCTCTAGAGCCATCTTAGTATTAAGGCAGTATATTTTAACAGTTCAATAAAATAATAAATAAGGCCTAGAATTTTAACCTAGAAAAATTGGGTTATTTAAACTTAAAAAGGCAAAGAGAAAGCCAGAGCTAATTCAGAGGATGTGATTCTTCAGCTTAAGTGGACAGGCAGTAATATCTGCTGCAGGAGTAACCAATGGGGAGTGTGCTGTCCCTGAGGAGCAGATGACAAGCTTGTTCTGTGTATGTTCTTGCCCTGATCGATAAGTCTGGTAGACTTGTTTCCAGGAGGAGGACGGGCTTTTGTGAGCCACGCAGCGTCCATGCCGGCAGTTCCATATGACTCATGTGACAGGATCACGCTGCAGTTGATCTGGTAGCAGCAGAAGCTTTCTTTGGTTTCTGGGCTCCTTTCCAGCCTCTTGCCTGCAGTGATCTTCAGGTTTGCCAGTGTCCAGGTCCAAGACAGCAGCACTGAAAGGGGACAATCATTGTGGAATCTGGGGTAGTGCAAGGTCTTCAGTGGGGAGATGCGCAGGCTCTGAGAGCAGAGCGAGCAGAACTGCGAGTCTTTTCAGCTCTTCTGGAGACGTGTATTCCAGTTTCCAATATGCCTGTTTACTACAGAAACCAACACGGAATAATGTACGCATTGGTCAGGGCTATAACTTTTCATAAACTAGTGGAAATCTTTTGACTCAGACAATTTTAAAGAGAAAAGATGGGAGAGAAGACTCATCTCTTCACCAGCAAGAAAAAAAGTAAAGAAAAAACATCTGCAACTTCAGTGTTCACTAAATGGTTATTATATACCCCTTCCTGTTCTTTCTGAGGCTTCATTTTAATTTAATTCTATTTTTCCTCACATTTTAAAAATTAACCTCAAGTATGTATTTAATTTTTTCCCAGTCTGATGTAATTAAGTTGCAGATAAATGTATGGTTACCATATGAAAAAGTAATATTGAAAGAAAAATGCTTTCTAAGAGACACGACAGTATGTGCATGTGGGCCCAGGTGATGCTGGTTTGGCTCTTTTGTAGATGTACAGTCGTGATCCAATTATGAAAATACAAATAGTGTGGTAAATTAATAGTCATGTAGCGAATAGGGATGAACTGAATCATCTACTGTAGAATCGTGGTTGGATCAAGCATGAAAAATAATGTTATGGAAATGTGAAAGAAGGAAAAAAATGAATGGCAATGAAAATAGAGCAGGAGCCAAAAAAGAAGAGATGTAATCAACTGAAGGTAAAAATTAAAAAAGAACAAAACAAAGAAACGTCATGGGCCATTTGCTAATGCTACAGGGGTTTGGGCCGGCCGTGAGAAAGGCTGCCCCCCACTTGGTATCAGTCCTAGTGTAAGTGGTTGTAAAACTGAAGTTAGCTAAGTGATCTGTGACTCCTGGTGGGGATGCTGAGCAGTTCTCACTCAGGTAACCAGCCATCCATCTGCTACCGGAGGTACCGAGTACAGCCTGAGCTTGTGAGGAAATGGCAGTAAACACTGTCTGCAAAGATCTCCCCTGTCCGGGGTGACATTCACATGTTATTCCTCAAGTCTGCCCTCAAAATTCTCCTTTCCTCTGCTTTCCTCTCTACTAAAAAGGGAACGTGCACGTTGGTGGCATCGCCCCTGGATTCAGTTTAAAAGCAGGGACCCGAGCAGCGTGCGAGATGTGGAACGGCTGCCACACAGACAAAGCTATGTTTGCATTGCCCACTTCTTTTGTAAACTTGGTCTTTGGTTCTAATCACACATATAGTTTTGTGTAATTTGCATGACGCAGGTCACCAGCAGGACTGTTTTACTTGAGTAAAATGTTTACTTAGATGGGAAGATGGAAGATGTGTTTATTCTGAGACATAATTACGAGTGGGGAAGTTTCATAAATCCACTTCGGAAATACAGTGTTTTTTACACTGTGTAATTTAGTTGAAGGGAGAAGTGCATTATCTTTTCTTGGTCTCAGTTCCTTTAATTGCCCAAAATGAGAAGCTTTATGGTGACTTTTGAGATCCTTTATGCTTTGAACTTTCAATGTGCCATTCTTGGAATACTTGAAGATAACATGGTTCTAGCCCTTGCAAAGCATTTTAGGCAGTTTTCAGTGTAGACTAAAAAAAATATATAGTATGCAAGAACACTTTTATAAAATTTTTCTGCTTTATAATTCTATAATTCATATTATATTGCTTAAAAACAGGTTTTGTCAAAGTTTTTCTCATGCATTAGTAGATGCAACAGCTAATTTTCATAGTTCTAATTTATTACACATCCCAGTTGCTTCAAATTGATATTTATGCTTATCCAAAAATAAAAGCATGCTATCATCTTCATAAGCACATGATAACGAGCTGATGAAAGTTGACCTCTGGTTTGCTAATAATGTTTGTAGTTTTAGGCTTTAACTGAGAGTTAGTTGAACACACTGTTTTCCTGGAAAGATTGCCATATTTTACTCTACTTAAAATCATTGACCGTAGGTTACAACATTGTTATCTTTCAGGCACGGACCAAACTGTCTTTGTTTGTCTTCAACAGGCCCTTTGAAGTGGGGAAGGAGAACCCCACAGTAGACCTCACTTGAGCCATCTTGTCACTAGAACATGTTGTTTTGGGGATAGAACTTCATCTGGTGCTGATGTGGATATTTGGGTTTAGTCCTGAAAAGAAATAAATCGGGTCAAGTGGGGCTGTGTCGATGTCAGGGTTCCTCCTGTTGCTGTGTCTGACACTCAGATCTGAATCTCATTATGACCACATGGCCAATAGGAAAATGTTATTTAAGCACAGGAGGAACAACTTTCCTTTGGAGGAGGAATTTCTTTCCTGTGACGGTGGCAGAGGCCTGGAAGAGGCTGCCCAGAGAGGTGGTGGAGTCTCCTTCTCTGGAGACATTCAAAACCTGCCTGGACACATTCCTGTGCAGCCTGCTCTGGGAGGACCTGCTTTGGCAGGGGGTTGAGCTAGATGGTCTCCAGAGATCCCTTCCAACCCCAGAGCATTCTGTGATTCACGCACAGCCCTCCCCAAAACATCAGTGGTGTTAATCAGATAGGGGATTCGGCCATACTTTTTCTTTTAAGCCAAGTGTAAAAGTGAATAGAATTTATACAGTATTATTAGGTTTTTTAACATCTTTAGTATTTTAAGTATGAATAGGTCTTTGCATGAGAAGAGGCAATAAATGGAGATTTGCATCTTGGGGCATTACTGTAAAATTGTCCTGGAGTGCAGAAGGTGGAGTTGACCGAGTGGGTTTTGTGCAGTGCTGGCTACCATTTGAGAAATACAGGAATATTTCTTGTCACATTAAGTGTTTCTAATGTTCCATATGTTTTAGTATAGGGGGAAGTTAAAATGAGAGATTTTTTTCCTTGAACCTAGGATTTCAAATTGTTGTGCGACCTCAGCAATTATCTTTTGTATTTCTTACTCTAATTGCATGATTTTGTAGCACTGAGGGACATGGTTTAGTGGTGGACTTGGCAGCGTGAGGCTTATGGTTGGACTCCGTGATCTTAAAGGTCTTTTCCAAGCTAAAATATTCTGTGATTCTATGAAGTTCTATCACAAACTCATACGATGGACAGAGCCAGATCAAGCACGGAGTGGAACACTGATTCCTGAAATGTGCTATTATGAGGTACTACCATAACTGGGATGCTGAGGAACTTCCTTGCTCTAAAAACTAAAATTAAAAACATACTGGGTGGGTTTTTTTGTTTGTTTGGGTTTTTTTTTTTTTTGTGAGATCCCAGTTCTGCATTGCTCTGAGTTAGAGAATAGCCACAGCATTGCTCCAAGTATCAGCAGACAATAATGGTGTAACTCTGGATAAATAACTTCCTAAATGTTATTCTATTGCTGTAGTGGAATTCTTGTCTCTTTTTTTAAAAAAAAAAAAGAAAAACAAAACAGCTTATAAAAGTAGTTTTAAACTGTGAGTCATACATGTACATGCACACAGTAATTGGCTGTGTTGACAGCGGATTGAGGATTCACTGCATCTTCTAACTCGTGACCCATTGGCTCATTACATACCTTAAAGCAAAAGTCCATGTGTAAAAGTTGAAGTGCAATGTAATCAATAGATTTTACAGAATAATACAGAATTTTACAGATAATACAGAATCTGTTCCCACAGAAAGATACCAAAGAGAATATGAAATGACATACAAAGAATACTTTCTTTTTCAACCAAAAAAAAAAATGTTGCATGGGATAAAGTGTTTTTTCCTTCAAAATGTAAATGTTTAAGCCTTCCAAATACCCTGGTAGCTCCAAAAGGCCTTTGTTTCCAGTATTAAGCTGCTGAAGAAACAAAAAATTACACGTCAGCCTGTAAGGTAAACATACTCAGTTGGATTCTGAGGTGTATCACAGGAAAGTAAATTCTAAGTAGTTTTCTCAAAGTAAGTTATATTGCTTTCTCTAGGCATTGTTTTTTCAATATTTTATGGGTCTGTGTTTTACCAGCGCAACAAACACTTCTGAAAAATAAGAGGAAATTAATTCAGTTTCCATTTGCATCACTTTACACATACAAGAACAAATCTTGGTAGCCAAAGCTAGTTAATTTTAACAATGATTTAATAATTTATGATGATGTCAGGGGGTTATTTAATGGAGTGGTGTTTATTTGGCCAGATTTAAAGCCAAAAAAGTGGAGAGTGCTTGGTTTGCCCATAGTTGACATTGTCTTTATAACACTGGAACCGCTTAAGTAAGGGCGGCGGTCGTAATGCTGAGTTTCTTTGTAAAAAAACTAAACATTTTTATTCCTCCTATTTGTCTAATGCTTTCTGTTTGGTGGATACTAAAAACTCCCTAAGGGGGGATAGATCTGCTAATTATGCTCATACATTTAAATAATAATTACTGTGTTTCTTTCTTTACATATTTTTGAAGGCTACTTAAATGAAACTTGAGGTGAAATCTAATCTAACATGTAGCTTGTTAAAGGAAGAGAATCTTTCTGTAGGAGTTGTCCCTTTGTGGACTGTGTCTTTCTGACTCAGTAATTCCAATTCATCAGATAGAAGCCTTTTACTGAACATTATGATGCGGCGCTTCCCATAGTCAAATTTCAGACCTTTCAGGCTTTGAGCATAATATTTAGTGGCACTGGTGTTTACAATATTCTGTTAAAACTTTGCAAGTGCTGCCATTGTACAGCAAAAACTTCCCCCTGAAGAACATCAGCTTAAGCCTGTGACAGACTCGCAGCATCTGCCGCAATGGGTTTCTCTTCTCTTTGCGTATTCTAAAGGTTCCAGACCTTTCCTGTTGATTATCAGTTCAAAAGAAGTCTCACAAAAATGCAACTTTGAGACAGAAACTTTCTTAAAACCATGGCTATCTAATGCATCTTCCTCCGCCTGCGTTACAGGTTTGTCTTTCATCCTCGTATTCAGATTCTGAGTGTACATCAGTTCGTACGGCGCAGCTCTTGCCCAGTGAGCAGTGGAGGGGAAGGAGAACAAAAACTAGGATGCTTTTCTCTTTAGATCCAGTGCTACTCGTTTCCGGATTACATTGTCACGGCAGATTGGTTTGTCTTCTCTGTTGAAGTCTGAGAGGTGCATGTTGGTACCAGGAGAGTTGAATTTCTTGAAGAAATTTTTGATTGACTTAGGGATTGCCGCCGTGCTTAAAAAATACAGGAAAGTATAAATCCTTGTCAGATATTCACATTGGTGGCAGCTGTCTTGCAGGATAAAATATTTTAGTTAATTAAAATGCATCAACAAATGTATTGTCAAATCTCTGAAAATGAAACTCATCAAAGCAACTGAAATTACATTTCTGGAAAGATAATTGATTGAAAATGTATATGAGATGTTCAGTTTATGATGGATTAACACAGTTTGTGACTTGAGTATGAGGATTCTGGGTGAGGATGAGAGTTCTTGGTGAAGTTTGCACCAAATATTTTAGTAACATGTATTAAGGACAGATAAATCATAAGACCAGATCTCGTGAATGGAACTGTAGTTACCGGGGCTGGCAGAAGGCTTAGGAAAAGTAGAAATACAAACTAATTTCCAAAAATGTAATTGCTGCACTTTTATTTTGTAGCTTGGGGATTGCCATTTTTAAGTATCTGTAGAACTTGATCATGGCAATAGTAAAATTATTCCTTTTGTTGTTACCTGAGTTAGAATGCTGTGACTTAAAAATGAGCCTGCTGCTGAGACCTGAGCCTGTGGGAGAGCTCAGGGCAACAAAGATGATTAAGGGATTGGAACATCTCCCTTATGAGGAAAGGCTGAGGGAGCTGGGACTCTTTAGCCTGGGGAAGAGAAGGCTGAGGGGAGACCTTATTAATGCTTCTATGTGTCTAAAGGGTGGGTTGAAGGAGGATGGAGCCGGACTCTTCAGTGATTTCCAGTGACAGGACGAGGGGCAACGGGCACAAACTGGAACATGGGAAATTCCACTCAAATATGAGGAAGAACTTCTTTCCGGTGAGGGTGCCAGAGCCCTGGAACAGGCTGCCCAGGGAGGGTGTGGAGTCCCCTTCTCTGGAGATCTTCAAGCCCCGCCTAGATGCCATCCTGAGTGATGTGCTCTGGGCGACCCTGCTTTGGCAGGGGAGTTGGACTGGATGATCTCTAGAGGTCCCTTCCGACTCTGACAATTCTGTGAATTCCCACCGTGCCAGCCAAAGCGTGTGGGGCTGGCTCCCTGCTTGCTGGCTGCTTGGGGGACTGACCCCAGTTTTTGCAGCGGGTAACAGGCTGGTGGCAGTGGGTTTGATTGTTTAATGCCTCTGGAATTTAATCATGTTGTTATTGGTATTCTACAGTATCTAAAATTTTCATCGTTTTTGCAAATACTTTGTATTTGAATTACTGAAGTTACATTGATGTTATTAAAGGCCTTGATGCTACCACTGTGTGTATAAGTTCAGGGGATGGTGCTGTGGGCTGAGCAGGGCAAAGCATAGATATAACCACCCCGAATCGGAGCCTCCGTGGAACATCTCTGGTATGTTCAGAAGTAGCTCGCACCTATGGAGGGACTCACGGCAGTGTGACTTGCTTAGGGCTCTTTATATACTGTCCTTACAGAATGCCAAGTTCAAAAGTAGTAGTGAGTGTGAGCTATTGTTCCACCTAAGAGCAGAGGAGCGTGTTGTCTTGGTAAGTGGGTTAGAAGCAAATTTGTCTGCATTTGTTATAGCTGCTGCCTTGCCTGTTTTCCTTTGCACTCCTAGTCATGGCTCTGCAGCTGAATAACTTAAAAAAATTTCCTTAGGAGAGTTTCAGTATGGCAGAAAATTGCAATGCAATTTTAAACAGCTGAAGAATAATATATTTTTAAAAAAAAATAGATACTACAAGTGTATTGACTCGGGTGGCTCTGTGTGCGTGTGTGTGTGTGTCTCAAATCTGTCATGGGAGAAAGGGAAGGAGTCTATTCCATCGTGATGGTTGTCCCTTTGTGATTTGAGACTGTTTTAGACAAAAGTTCCCATATGATTCCCTGCTTGGACTCCTGAAGGAGCTGGAAAAACTATTTCCGTCCAGAAGTAATAATAGCACGGGCTTTTGGTTTTGATCATGAACTGACATTTAAAAGTCATCTGAGGAAAGATATTTCTTGATTAAAGTCAGGTTTTGCCTAATGCAGTTGCAGCTGATCTTTCCCATCTGGTATCATGCTACTTGATGTGCTGCCTTGCAGTTCCCCGGGTCCAGTTTACGAGATCCCACAGGAGTTGCCCACTTTCCCAGGGGACCTTTCAGTGGATGGGGTCGTTCTGTTACCCTGCCCGTTGCTCGGCTTTGCTTCTCCCCGGGGAAGAGCTGCACAGCAGGGAATGTGAGCCGATAATCTGGTACCCACAAAGTGTGTTTGGAATTGCAGTTGCGTCAGGACTATCGCGGGCTGTGCATCCCATGTGCCTGGTTTTTCATTTCCATGCCAGGTCCCCACGTTTTTCCTATGGGATACAGACATTACATTTTAGATGGAGAACAGAACTGTGTCCAGTTCTGGGCATCCCAGTTCAAGAAGGACAGGCAACTGCTGGAGAGGGTACAGCAGAGGCTACAAAGATGATTAGGGGCCTTACAAAGGAAGGCTGAGGGACTTCTAGCTTTTAGTCTGGAGAAGAGAAGACTGAGGGGGGATCTGATCAATGCCTATAAATGCTTAAAGGGAGGGTGTCAGGACGATGGGGCCAGTCTCTTTTCAGTGGTGCCCACCGACAGGACAAATGGTAACGGATGCAAACGTGGACATAAGAAGTTCCATCTAAACATGAAGAGGAACTTCTTTACTTTGAGGGTGGCAGAGCCCTGGAAGAGGCTGCCCAGAGAGGGGGTGGAGTCTCCTTCTCTGGAGACATTCAAACCCTGCCTGGACACGTTCCTGTGCAGCCTGCTCTGGGAGGACCTGCTTTGGCAGGGGGTTGAGCTAGATGGTCTCCAGAGGTCCCTTCCAACCCCACAGCATTCTGTGATTCTGTGAATATGAAAGGTAGATTGTGTGACGGTGTTTCCTGGGGTTTATTTCCTAAATTGCCAATGTTTAAGATTGCTCACGTAGTTTTGTGTCCTGTGTCTGCCACATGGTCATTCCAAGGAGGTAGAGGGACAGCCATCCATGCTGCCTGTGTCCGGGCAAGCTGCTGCTTTGTCCTGCTGTTAGGACTTCAGTTTTTGCGTGTATTTAGTGTCTGGAGAGAGAAGTAGGTATCTGTGTTCTGGCTTTTTGGGTGCTTCGTGGGTTGCTAAGATATGATCTTTCCTGCGAAGAAGCTGGATTTTATCCCAAATCCTGTGAATTTCACACAAGATCAGATTCTTGTGTGCGTTCTTGTGCTTTTGGATCGATTGCCAAATTGATTGCCAAAACCCTAGCGTTCATTGAAAGCACAGAATAACTGTTTGCTGTGTGCAGAACTCACCAGCGCGCTCCCTCCCAGGTACAAGGAAGTTTCTAAACAAGAGAAAATCATGCACTTGGAGATTTTCTTGAGATACCTCTGGTTTCTGTACAACCATCACCCACGAGCCGGGGGTAAATGTGTTGATTTGTGGCAGCTACGCAGGAGCTCCCAAAGCGGGTCATGGGTGCATCGTACAGTGGTTTGAAAATTGGAACTTTTACCGACTTCCTCTGATCTGTTTTCTCTGGTGATTCCCAAAGGTCTCAGTGGGTGAGAGATAAAATGTGACTCAGTGCTTCGCTGTGGGATACTTGGGGTCTCTCATGAATGAGGAACTTGAGAGTTGAGTTGAGCAGATAAAACTAATCCTAAAATTCTAGTATTTGCAACCTGGGGCTGAAGCAATCGCGAGGTTCTCCCAGACAAATGAAGGCATGTAGTGAATATCAAAGATCTGGGTTATTGAGAAAGAAAGCCTGAAAAGCTTGTTCTGTTCTCTCAGCGGGGGAGTGTCATTCCTAGAGGAGTGACCTTAGATCAGCCGCGCTTTCACGCTGTAACTACCCTGTGCTTTGCTGCCCCTGATGTGTCTTTGTTCCCAGGACAGACCGCGGCCTTTATCCCCGTGGTAAATACAGTGCTCGATACTTGGTAGAAATTAAAACTGGCAAATTCCATGTGCTGTATGTCACTTGGCATTCTGCACAGCCCCCTTCAGTCTGTCATAAATTCCTAAACCGGAGCGAGGTCACATCTGGTAGCAATTTCACTCTGCCAGATGAAGCGTAATCCTGTAAAACCCAGCTCATTTTCTCCAGTGCTTTTCAAAGCCGGGCTCTCCCGCTCCTTTTCCATAAGATACCACTTGCCCCACGAGCGCTGGGGAATGATTCAGGCCGACAGACTTTTCACACTCTATAAACTGCAGGTTTTGGATCACGGCTCTGTATCCAGCACAGGAGACAGGACAAGCAGTAACAGCGGTGGTGTCTTCAGGGTGACAGGCTGGGCCCAGGCTCTGCTCTGGTTTGCAACAGCCTCTCCCCAAAGGGTGCGCTCACCCAGCTCTTTCTCTGTGTTTTGATGTATTTCCATCATCTTGTACACTGAGTAACCTGCCACCTTACACACTGCCTAAAGAATCCATACATAGCCGCTATTCTGCTTTGCTTTCACATGGTTTCAAAATAGTTACAGCAAAAGTTATGAGTCTGGGGTAATTCAAGATACACACGTTGGAGACTGTAAAGATTCACTAACCAACTAATGGAACTATGATCCATCTCTGCACATCGTAGTAACTCAAACCAGCTCTAATTCCCAGTAACATGGAAGTTGAATAGTGCTCAGTAGTTTTACGTCTTTTATCGTGTTTCCGTTGTCCCATGATATTTTGATAATAGTGGTTATTTTGGTATCTCACTGCCTTTATTTCAAAGCCCTGTAAGGAACCCAATGGTCCAGCTTCTCCAAAAGAATGTCAAAACAGAGTGTAGTAGTGAGGTTATTTAAATTACAGGTGGGGTGTGTGAAATGGTGATGTGTTATAACATGTTATTAAATCAAATTAACAGAACTCTGTTAAAAAACATTCTTCCAAGGTTTCCTAAGTCTTGCACAAGAACCTCTAAGGTCTCTTTGTACAAGTGCATGCTAATTTTTTTTTCCTCTGAGGTGGACAAATTTAAGTATCTCTTGGTATCACATGGATGATACTTAAAAAAAAAACAAAAAACCCAAGCCATCAAAAATGTAAAAAAAAGTCGTCATTTTAGATGGTTACTGTTGTTACTCTCGACTATTACAAATGGAAGCTAATAAAATCCATTGCAACTGGAAGGCATCAACTAGAAACCACCTTGTCTATTATGGTTTTTGTGAGCTAATTTGGACCCTTTTTGAACCTGTTTATTCACAGACCAAATACCCTGACATGGTGACCCTTCCGGAAGGGCTGCTGGGAGATCACATCACCCTGAGGAACCCCACACCTTCTGGGTAAGTCAACAACCACTTCTCTTGATTTACGCAGATAAAGAGTTGTGAAATGCATAGTGACGATCTACAGATAATCGGGCTGCTTCAACATTGTCACTCTTTGTTTTGTAACGCTTCTAAAACCAGAGATTAGATGATGCATGTTGCATTTTAGGGCTAAAATCAGATTTTAAAAGTGAGGAGAAAAATCCCCCAAATACACATCCAGGCTGCACGCACGTGGCCTTGTTAGAAAATCACTCAGTCGTGTTGCTACTCTTTTAAAAAGCGAGGTGGAAACTTTGAAGGGCTCTAGCAGGCTTTCCATCTGCATTTGAAGAAAAATAAATCTATTACTGTCTTGTTTTTGGGAGCTCATGCTACTATGAGGCGTCTAAATTCAAAGTTGGGGAATGCGGGATGCATCCTCCCTCTCACACGTCAACAACCCCGTCAGCTGCAGCTGGTTTTGCTCCACCTTGGTTGTCTTTCCGTGTTACGTGGCCAGAGCAAGGGGCAGACCCGCTGCCAAGGCCAACGTCCCTCTCGGTGCCACAGGGTGGGCCACTGGCCACCGGCCTGGCTGGGAGAGAGCAGCATTTTCCACCCTGGGAGCTGAAGGAAGGCGCTTGTCCCTCCTCGCAGCCCCTCAGCTACAGCTCGTGCTTCTTCTGGGGCAGGAGGTGCCGCCCTCACCCCGCACTGAAGCAAAACACGCTGCTCGGGCCGCAGGCCGTTAGAGAATGAGGAAAGCGGCAGTTACCCTGTTCCCGAGAGCAACTGGGGCTCTATTTTTCCATTGTTTTAGAGGGAAATGAGATAAAGGAGGGGATCATTGCGCTGGCTTTTGTTCTATTACTCTACCACGGGTTTGGGCTCCCTGCCAGGCACCTTCTGGCAGGTTTGGCGTTTTAAATAGAGAAAAAAACCCTTGCAGTTGCATGTAAGACAATACAATTTTCCCTGTCAAGAATTCTTCAAGGGCCGGGAAAAGCAACTGTTTTGTGAAGGGATCAGACCATTCCCTTCTCCCATTACAACTTTGCTATAACATGCATTAATTTATATGGAAACAACTGGAAATGAAGCACAGCTCCCTCCATCCTACGTGTTTATGGAACTAGCAAATAGACCATAATAGATAGTGCTGTCCCGGTTTGGCCAAATCTGTCATTTAAAACTAAATAGTTTAACTCTGGGTTCTTGAAATGAGTTGTTGTTAGAGAATCGCAGTGAGAAAATAAGCTGTTTTATTTTAGTTTCTCTTCATGTTGACAGGTGCCAAGTCCCATTGCACATTCCCCCTCACCCACAATCATTAAATGTAAGAATTTAAAAACCATTTCAGTGGGTTGGTAGAAAATCCACTTGCATATTAATTTGTTTGCTAAATCCCAGAACAAGCTGTGCACAAATTCCCAAAGGATTTTTAACAATGAAGTGGCAAAAAGGCTGACAAAGCGGATTTAAAGGAAACTTTTACAGTCCCGATGGCTCAAGTGACACCAAGAAAGGGAACTTCCCCCTCGCCGTGACTCGTCACGGTGCAGAGCCGCCCCCCCTTAGGAAAAGCCTCACTTTTAATAAGGAATTCTCCCAACAGCAGGGACTGGGGGGTGGGGGGTACATACGAAATGCAGCGAAGCATTTGGGATGCTGTAAAGCAGCAAAACTATGGATATTGTTCTCGAGAAATCCCTGAGCTTGACTAGAAAAACTGCCCCTGCAGCAGCCAGCTGCCCAGTCCTTCCCTTCCTGTGGCGTAGCCACCCTGTCCCAGTGGGAAAGCTGGAAATAATAACTAGCCTGGCAAAAACAACTCTTGAAGAAGTAATGACGGTTAAGATTATTTTTAAAAAAAATTAAAAGCAAATGAATGCCAGAATCCAGGCCTCGGATCTACCTTCTTTTACCCCTGCTCCCCCGAAACTTGCCATTCATGAGAGACAAAGACAAGAACCAGGGGGAAAAAAAAGCCTTGAGGTTGAAAATGTGAATGTACCTGGAAATGAGGCAATAACCTCTCCTTGTCAATTGATTATTCCTGATTCTGAGAGATGGGTGAGCTGCATTACCTGAGATTCATTTTGTTTAAGAGCATGATGAGTGTGAACCTCCTGAATACTGTTCTGCTTTGAAAAACCTTTAAAGGCAGTTGCCTTGTTAACAGTTAATTTAACTTTCTGTGTTAACTTTTCTGTGCACGTGACACAGGTTTGAATTAATGGTTGTTTGGAAGATACATATAGACGAAGAAGGGAGAACCACACCTGTTCTGGACCTTCTGACTAAAGTACCGGAGCAAGGTAACATCCTTCACTTGAGACCCTTTCTGAGCTTCCCAGTAGGATGCCCATCCCTTTTTTTTGGCCAACATCTCTTCAGATACCATGGAAATACATCTTGCAGAGCCCACCGGGCACAAAAAAATCAATTTAGCCAGCAGCAAAGCTTCATTTCCTGTATAATCTATAAAGGCTTAGAAAAAGTCTGCCTTCCTCTTCTAGGCAGCAGGTAGCCTGCTTTATCCAAAAACGCACCAAGAGCTGCTCTCGGTAACGGTGCAACTGTGTGAAAATCACGTCCCTTGTCACCTTTTCCTTGCAGTCCTGGAGCAGAACATGGCAACCATTGAGAACGCGCCCGCCCGCTTCCGCAGCCTCCTGCTTCTCTTCGGGATTGAGGCAGCCATCGAGAACCTCATCAGAGCAGTGGCCTTGAAAATCTGAACAGCAGCACAACTTAGGACAGGTAGCAATTTCAAAAGTAGTTTTAATTAAGATATTGTGTTACACGGTCTATAATTTTATTGAATATAAACATTAAGTTATTTTCCATTTAGAAACCATACTCATAAAACATGCTATCTGTACAATTATGGCACGTTATATATAAATTGTCATGACATGAAAATAAATACAGCCATTTAAATACAAAAATGCCAAATAAAATAGTTACATGTACAGAGTGATTTCATTATAAATTTATCTTTCTGAATCATTAATGTACCAGAGTGGTTTATCTTCTTAACATCTTCTAGACACCTGGAAAGTGTTAAAAGATCATGCACTGTCAAAATCAAGTCCATAAAAATCCATTTCATTTCACAGCTCTGTAAAAGTTACAGTGATTTTAAAATGACAAGAGAACAGTAAGAGACTCCTAGAACAAAGAGTTAAATAGCTTTCTCATTAAATTAGGGTGGAAGTAGACAATTTGAAGATTTCAAAGACATATTATGCTTAAAAAAAATTAATAATAATGGGTAACTGTATGAAGTAACTTTTTCCCACACGTAAGTGTTGAGCATTAACCCGACCAGGAAAGGAGCCCTACGCTTCTGTGAAGAGACAGACCAGTCTCCCGCCGCTCACTGCAGCGCTTCGTTCTCATTTCCTACTTCTAGGGGGAAATTCTAGTAAGTAACACGTTATGAATGCGTCACATTTCATACATTCATCCCTGAAGAAACACAACAGATCAGCCGGATGGCTCGTAATCTTCCTTCACTTCCCTCAGGTGTACCGTTAGCTTATTTGTAACTCCCAGCATTTTTCAAGAGAGTTCCTGCCCGGCACCAGCTCTCACAACCAGAGGACCCTGCCCAAACCAAACCCAAACAACTCCAAGACGTGTCCTTCTCAGGTGGGGACCAAAATTGTTGTTGCTCCTTGAACCAAGGGGCCAAACCCACAAACTGTGGACTCTGGAGTAACACCGAGAGCTCCTTTTCAAGTCCCTCAGCGGCTCTAACCACGCGAGCTGCTCAACTGCCTGCTCCCGTTGTAAGGTCTGACAGAATACTACACAGGTGAAATAGGTGGAGAACTCAAGAACTAAAGCAACGGTGTGTCTATAATACCGTGATTTTGATCACTGAAATAGTCTCCTGCTGTTCTGGTAGGTCAGGAAAAACTGACAGACCAGATTGGTTTCTGTCAGAATCGACAGCTGAGCAACGCCAGAGATTGAGTTTTGATGAACAGCAACTCTGTAATAAAATATCTGATTAGATATAAGGCAGACTAATTTCAAGTTTGGAATCCAGTAGACAGGCAAAATTCATTGTTACTTTATCCACTGACATTACTGGTTTAGCTAGTTTTGTGTAACCTTTAGTTTATTTCATCTTTAGCTTCTTCTAGCACGAAAATGAAACTGTTTGATCAGCAGAGGCGCTTCTATTTGCACATGAAATGTGTGTAAAGTTACAGCATAAAAAACTGAAATCTTCCCGGCTGTGGAGAGTCCGTCCTTCCTCCTCCTGCCTAACAGTTGGAGGATTTCTGGATTTAAAAATAGCTGTCTCTCCCCACAGGCTTTCCTAGGAAAGGAGGGGTTATCGCCACCGCCAGCTTATTGCACGGCTGTAGCATCACATTTCAGCGAGAGCAGCCCCTGACCCTGTCCCAGAAGGGGACGGGCGCTGCCAGCACCAGAGGAGCAGAGACCGCTCTCCTGGGTCTCTGCCCACCGCATTCCATCATTTTCCCTCCGGTTGTGCCAATATATACAGGGTTTTCTGGGTTTGCTTGTTGAATTTCAGGTAAAATGGAACAATCCAAACATTACATTGAGGTCCCTATATAAATCTGTTTTTTTTTTAAACATTAACCTACAATATTTTGAGAACCATTAGCAGTAAGCACCTGCTGTATCCAGGTAACAGCAGCTCTCTGCAGCCTGGATTCGCAGTGTCTCTCCGTGCATTTTAGGGTGTGTAATCCCCAAGTACTCGGGGAAAGCGTCTGTAGATTTTACCTTACTACTCTCAGCCGTGAATATGTCCTCAGTCTCCAGCTCAGGATCTTCCTTGAGGATGGCATTTACTGCAACATCTCACAAGACGTCAGCTGCACACACCAGTGTTTACAAAGTAAGGCCGTCATTCAGTTGCTGAAGCAGTGGTACCAGCTTAGCTCCAGCACTCACCCTGAGAAGGAGACCCCCTGCAGTTCCAGAAAATCAGATACTGTCACCTTTTTTCCATGTCACTTAAAAAGAACGAGCCTGAAAGCAGCTTTATGCAGTGTGGGGTTATCAGTGAAATAATGCCAATATTTGACACAACCTGAAAGACCTGAAATAATCTGTAAAACTCAGAGTATATTACTCTTATAGCTCAATTAGGTAAGAGCGAGCTGTGGTTTTACCTTCAATAGCAGCATGTAATGTATAGAAAATAAAAGACCGGTATGTCAATGAGTTAAGCCCAGCTATCACATAAAATTCCAAGACGCTTACCTTTAACCCTTTTCACTTAGTTACAGAAGCTTTAGGTTGACGCGAGGTGGTCACAAAACTCCTGGAGGCAGTTTGGTGTTCTTCATCTCGTGCATTAGCACTTCAAAGTGTTCTGCAGTAACAGGGTAGTTCCAGCGACCAGTAACGCTTGAGCAGCCACCTCAGTTGTGTTTTCAGTGGACTTAATGCTACAGTTTGATATGAGGCTTTGTCAGAGCGTTCCCTCTTCCTAGCAGGTACGGGTGAGACAAAGCGCAAGCTCCAAGGCAATTCTCTTGTTAGTAATTAGGCTTTCTACGTTAGTGAAATACTCCAGGAAAACCTTTAATTCTGTGCTCTTTCCATTCTAAGGAAGTAGACTTTTAGTATTAATTTGATCTGTCCTCTAGTTCCAAGGTATGGCACGTTATCTGTTCTGTCATATTAAATACATTCATTAAGGTTATATAGCAAATGCGTGGTTTAGTGCTATCCCATGTCTTTGAAAAGGCATAACCAATTAGAAATCATTTCTTAAAGCAAAAACATTCACAGCTGAAAAATGCACTGAACACAATAGAAAAAAAAATAATAAATCACCATAATTGTATTCCATTAATCTTTCACTTTCTAATGTGTTCAAATAAAAATAACCTTAAGGAAACAGTTACACTTTATGGAGAACTAATGTGCAGTCTTCGTTCTCCTTGAAGAGATTGGACATCACTGGGTCATCTTTGGCCTGTACGTTCTTCAAATAATAGTTTACTATCTTGCCATCCAGTTTGTACTGGTGAGGAATGCTTTCGTAGGGTTTCAGATCGAGGTCCAGGACAGAAACAGAAAAGGTGAATCTTGATTTGGACGTTAGTACCACAGGTCTTTGCTCCGAGCTGGAAAACAAAAGCGCATCGCACCCCTGAGCCACTGAAGGTAACCTTTTTCATTTGTGTATCCCCAGGCCCCCGCAGAAGCGACTCTAGTGTCTATCTTATAACTTTAATCAGGCCTCAGAAAATAAGCTTCAGCGAATGTAGCCTTTAGGAAACCGCAGCTCCAGCTGAATCAGTCTTTAAATGAATTTGCTGGCGCCTCTTCCAGTCATTTTCCTTACAGCTTCTGCACAGCTGAAGTCAAAACGCTCTTAGTTACTGTGTCTGCAGATTTAGTAAATCAAAGCTGTTTCATGGTGGTTTGCACACAAAGCAACAGCCTTATTAACTACCAGACACAGAAAGAATCACTGAAACTCCTACTTTAGGTTCCAGGTAATACAAATTGAGTATCGGAACCAGTGTCCCAACACACTGAAGGATGGAGGACTTCCTGCTCTGCCACCCATTGCTTGACTCGTCTCCATCGTGAACTTTTCACTCAAGAACTGCAGGGCAAATGCAGAAAATATTTTCTAAAAATAGCAAGGCTTTGGTAGAGCAAACTCCCCTGGGTAAGAGCAGGCGATTAGTGCTGACACGAGTCAAAAGGGGTCATATTGTGGGAAAGCCTCCTGCCTTAATGTGAAATACTTCACCTCTGGATTATTGCCTTGGATTTACTGATCTGCGCTTAAGAAAGACTTGTGTTTGCTAATTACGCGGTTAAAGGCAACTCATCTTGAAAAACCTCTCATATGAGAACGCCAAGGCAGAAAAACTGAACCTAGTTAAAACCATGTACATCTACTATGAACAGTGAATTCAAAGTTCAAGAAAGGAATAAGTATAAAATCTTAATGTTTTTTATCAACCTACAACTTTTCAGAAACAACCATTTGTCCTAAATGTCTTAAATCAGAACTCCATGTTATTGATATGCTCTCAGCCAAGTATCTGGGGACACCTCTCCCCACACAAAGCCTACATTTTTAAACAGTTACTTGAATTGCCTGAACCGTGCAAACGCATCTTCAATTTCCCAACGCGTGGGCGTCGTTCACAAAGAGCCTCTTACCATTCGTCTTGCAGACAGGGCGAGAGGGCGATCATGATGGAGCAGTCTTTCGCAGTCATGGCTATTCTGTACTGCTGCACCTGGACAACAGACAAGTAACATCAATCTTCCGTTCTATTTGTATTTGCCTTTAGTAAAAAATACCGTTCTAAAGAACAAGGCATTAGTACACTCAGTATATTGGTACTTTAAGAGCTGGAAATTATCTCTATAACAGATGGTTAGCAGGAGGCAAGTGGTTTTACAGCATCCTGTCCAAGGCTCATATTTATTTTCTACAGATACTTTTCTTGAAGGCCAAAACAGCACCAGGTCAGGCAAATGCTTCCTCAGTCTAGAAGGGAAATAACCAGCTTTATTCTTCTCTCAAGGACTGGTGCTGAACACATTTGTTTTTCACTGCTTCTGCTAGAAAGATACACCCTGGCACAATTAAGGACTTTAACCATGCAGACCTCTGGCAAGCCCGCGGTGATGCTAACACACATCCATCCATTTCCAGGTGTTTATTAAAACTGACAGACTAAATAAGCTTCAACAATATGCACAGGAAAAGTACCTTTGTTAACGCAAACGCTACTGTCCCATCATCTTCAGTGGAAAGATCTAGCAGCTTCTCATAAAACGCTTCATTGTAAGGTCCATCTATCTGTAATGTACTTCTAAATAAATTTTAAGAGAAGATTTACAGACAGCCATGATGGTTTTCAGTGAGCTCTGTCTTCAGCAGCCCAGATACACAGATCAGAACAAATGAACAATAACACCAATAAACACAGCAACAGGTTAATACTCAAGAGATCTAACACCATGACTGTCCCCATTGTTCTCATATCGCTTAAGATTCGCTGTTTAGGGTTTGGCATTGCCTTTTTTTAAAGATACATTATTCTAAATCCATTGCCCCCTGTGTGTCACTGCAAGAACAGTATTTTTTTTGCAAAAATTGGTAAGACTCAAAATTTTATCAGTTTGCAGGAGCTCCCAGAAGCCTTGCTGAAAATGTTGGGGGTAAGCTCTTACCTGACAAGGCCCTGCTGTCCCCAGCTGCACAGTGTGCACTAACACGGGTTTGGCCTCCTTGAATACCTGAACTCCTGCTGAAAACCTGAACCCGTAACAGCGGGGTTTGCGGCACACAAACACCCCGCGGATGAAAGAATACATTTTCAAGTAATTTAACGTATAAATATACAAGTAAGCCACACTGCAAATGGTTTAAACAGAACTTCAGGCCAACCCGAGGCCCGTAAGATAGATAACCCTTCAACTCCAGCGGAGCCGGAGGAGCACAAGCAGCGGGTGAAGCCGGAGTGCCCTCCTGTGAGCAACGGCAGAACTGCCGGCACGTTACAGCCCGGAGCGTCAGACACAGCCCAGTCAAGGATTTTTAGAGCAATTATAATTACAACTAATAAGCTTCATTTAAGAACAAGTGTAGCAGCTTGCAATGCCTGGCACTTCTTCACCGGGCAAGAAATACCACAAGATAAAAATTGTTGTGCCTCAAGTAGGGTGTGATAACTTGTGTTACAGTGACACAAGGAGGGCGGGCTGGGCAGGAGCAGGTACCTGGCGCCTCTGTAAGGTCTGGCAGGCACAGGCTGCTGATTGCTGCTGATATAAAGGGCAGGTTGCAGGGAGGCCAATACAGACTTGAGAATGACTGTAAGAATGTCATTATTACTGCAGACATAGTCCCAGCTCTGCGGGTACCGAAGGCAGGAGAAACACTGCATCTGTCCTCAAATATATAACCCTCCACTGCTAAGGAACAGAGCTTTTTCTCCTACCCTGTTGTGAACTTGCCATACTCATTACTTTAAAATTCATGTCAAAGTGACTGATATCGAAACTTTTAACAATAAAATTAATCTTTTACATTATCCGGCATTTCAAGTTAGAAATTCAGACATTCAACATTTCAATGTTAGAAATTCTAACATTTCAAGTTAGAAATTCAGAAGGTGCAGTCCCATGAGGGCAGGCTGTATGCGACATAACAGGAGCGCAGAGAGCCGATCCCGGCTGCACACCCACCCAGCCACGACTGAAAAGAAAAGCCATCAAGTCTTACCTCTCTTCCGGGAATTCCTCTAAGTACTGTTCAACTCTACTGTACAAAGGGTAGAGTCCTTCGATATCCAGCATGTCAAGCATCTGAGCCTGAAGGGTTTTATAAAGGAGACAACCCCTCGGTAAGCCAGAGCTTTCCAATTTGTGTTTACCTAGAAGAAAATGTATTTTCAAATAAGGCGGCCATGAGTGTCTCATTTCACCATCACACGCTTGTTCACAAAACAAATTCAAATACTCCTTGGACCAATCACCGGGGAAAAACCACCCAAACCAAAACCCCTTTGGTTTCCAAACACTGACGTGCCAGGTGCATGTACTCACGGCACATTTAAACAGCCCGTATTTGACTGCACAATAAAACACCTGGTATATACCTCTGCTCAGTTCTGCTGGTTTTTCCCCACCCCCACACGCTTCCATCACAATCTACTTGTTTGAGTCGACAAGAGAAATTTTTCACATACATTTGGAGCCACCAGAAATTCACTCTTGGCAGAAAGTCATTTAGCATTTCAGATATTGGATCTTCCTAATATAGTATGAAAGGACTTGTATTTTCTATCATTTCTGTAAGAGAGCTCTTTCTCCACACAATACGACAAAACCAACCAGCAGTGAAAAAGATCCTCCTCAAAGCAGAGCAAGAAACAGGCTGTTTGTACAATAATACCTGTGTCTTTACCAGAAGTGGAGCAGCAGAAAAGCAAAGGAGCTACACGCTGGCTGGTGGGGGAGCGGGGAAAGGCGAGAAACAGGTGCCAGTCACAAACCAACCAGAGCAGCCAGACTTCATCACATACAACATAAAAATTCCTCTGAAATACCTATGATGGTTACCGGATCAAACTGGTGGGGTTTTTTTCTATTTTTCCTCCACTACCTTCTGAATTTATTTTTATCCCTGTCGTTAGGGACAAAAGTGCTAAAAGTGCTCACTACAAGGTCCCATTAAAAACAATTATCTAACAGTCACGCAGCTCAGAACTCATTTTTATAATGTCACTGAGACTCCATTGTTTCCCTTCTCACACCGGTATTAAACAGCAAATGAGAGGCAAAGATCTGAATCGCTACGTGATTAACAGTTAATTACTGACAGCGCTCAAAAAATGAACTCTTACCATTTCTTACTAGCTCCTTATTAAAAGCACTTGCTTCACAGTAACTTCTTCCTTGTGAAATGGGAACTGTCTTCATGTCACCTGCCCTGCAGGCGTCAGTACTACTTAGTAGCGTCATGGTTATAACATGGATTAGTTCTTTAATAATTGTCCTTGTACAGTGCGGTCCATTGACCAACCCATTGGAAGGGAAGAAGAAAGGTTTTAAGTGACGAGCAAGTTCGTTCCAGTCAGAGACACAGTCCTGGTCATCTTTACAGCCATAAATTAGTTCTCCATTCTGCAAATGAGGAACAAAAAATATTTAGGCACTTCATGAAATCCAGTTATTTGTAATTAGTTAATAAAGCATCAGATTTGAAGACGCATAAGCACAGAAAAGCGTGTAACAGTCTGCATACAAATACACACATTCTTACAAATTTGCCCTCAAGTTTAATCAGATACCACAGGTGACAACCTTTGTGTTAGGACAAAAAAAAAACAAAGCCCATTTAAGTCAAATGCTACTTTCCCAACTTAATCAACTGTAAGTAATCAGAGCAGCGAAGTGATACTTAGCACATTTTCCTATCGCTTCTTTCTGAATAATGTCAGAGGTGAAAAAGCACCATGTGAAAAAGACCTTCCTTTAAAAGGCAAATTGGAAAAGGAAAGGCTATAGAAAAAGGGGACAGAAAAGGTGTGACAGTGACCTGTACTAACAGAACAAATAGAGGACAATTCATACAAGTTTAAATAATTCAAATACTTCCTTTAATACTAGAAATAAGCTGTAAAGAATCTTATTTCCAAGAATTAATCTAAGAACCTGCACAAGCCATTAATATCATTAATATACAAGCTTTATATCTTCCATAGAAAAGTTTTTTTTTACTTCCTGAGTAGAACGCGCTGTGCATTTGGCTTGAATGCTGCAACGTGCCAAATTCTCTATCTTCTTCCTCCTGAAGAAGCAAAGTTTTTAAAACTTGGGTCACCTTTAATAGTCCTTTTCTATTAGTGTTTCCTTGGCAATTCTTTCAGACTAAGTAGTTCTGGGAAATCATCACCTACCTGTCTGAACTTGAAACCTAATTAAGAATTTTGCCTTTTTCCTCTTTTGGTGGGGTCCCTCAGTGATGGTGCTGATTATGTAGGTTTGAAACAGGGTCTTGACTGTTCAGATGCTTGTCATTTTGTTTTGCAAGTCAAATTGTTTAAGAGCCAAGGCAAAAAAAGCAAGTAGAGAAATTTGGCTGTTTACCTTAAATATTTTCAAGTTGTTCTGCGCCTCCTGTAATAAGCTCTTCAAAGCAAAGTGCATTCTCTGTTTATTTCTAGGGAAAAAAACATCCAAGAATGTTTTATCATAGCCTTTAGATATTTACACCCGTATCTGGAATCAGAACTGGGCACCTGACGTGACCACACCTATTAAAAGCACATTATTCAGGCTGAAGTCACTGCAAAGACAAAGTGACCATTCGCAATTAGAACTTCAAATTCGAGAAAACTAAACAGCCCTTGGGTTTAATGTTATGTAGCAAAAGGCACTGACACATTAATAAGCAACTCTGATTCCTAAAATAGGTGTAAAGAGGTATATAGCACCAAAAATAATTCCCCGTAAAAGTCAGCCAAGCAGGCATTAATTATCCCGAATACTACAGTGAAAGTCAAAGTAATCTGAGAACGAAATCAGTAACAGATTTTTTGGGAAAACACAGAATAAAGGCACACACTTTCTTACCCTGAGAAGAGATCCAATGGGCAATATTTACTTGGTCGCTTCCATTTTCCGTTCGCTACCTGTTGAAAACCCACACCAAAGCTGTTAATCACTTTCTGGAATAACCACTCTCAGTCACTTTAACAGTCAGGTGTGTGGCACGAACACCCTGTCCTCAGAACTCCTATGACATTGAAAAGCCTCTGATGGTACAATTCAGGACTATTAGGGGTCTTCCTCGTTGTATTTAGCTCAAGTCACTCGAATTGCCTTCACAATTGGAAAGCAAGGAGGAGGGTCACGTTAAATTACAGTAAGGCACAGTTATACTATTTCAGGCACAAAATGGACCTTAATCAAATTAATTCCGTGTGTGTCACCTGCTGTACTTGGAAGGAAGTTTGACACTGGAGTTTACCCAGTCAATAGTCCTGAAAGACTAATCTTCTATTTCTTTGCTTCCAGCTTCCCACCGAACTTGTTCCATCTCTCACTAGGCAGACTCACACCCAGCAACTCAGAGGAGTGTCCGCCTACTGTCTTTAGTCACATCAGGGATTTAAGCAACAACACGCGAGTTTCAACGGGAAAGCAGGACCGGAATAGCAAATAAAGCTCGGGGCGGTCCAAGGAAAGCAGGATGACTACTGAGAACAGAAATTACCTTTAGATGCTGATGCATACAGTAACGACACACCTTGTGCTTTATCTCCTGCGAAACATGGCTGGAAAAAGGAATGAAGCCACACTTTGGCTAAAACAAACAAACACAAGATTATAATTGTATTTCTTTATAGAAATATAATAGCACACATTATGCAAATCTCTCTAGTTAAAGGAAAATTAAAAATAAATTTTAAAAGCCCCCCAAAAAGTCAACATCCAACACTTAAAAGCTTAATATATGTCACTATGTATTATTCTCAATTATTTTAGGGTCCTCACTTAAGAACTAAGGACACACAAAACTGCTGTGGCCTACAAAAGGCCTAGTAACACCTGGGAATTTCCCAAGTTTTGAAAGATCGGGAACTGGAAGAGGGAGGAGGCTATTTCATCCTGTGGGTCACAGAAAAAGCGGTGAGCTCTGCCTTATCCCACTGCTGCCTTCCTTTGAAACCGCTCTGGTCAATACGTGCTTAAAAAACGCAAACAAGAGCCCCAGCAGGATCTTCTCCTATTCGATACCTTAATCTCTATGCAGAGGATTGGCCGGTGCTCCACAAAACGATAGGTCTGCAGCCTGGTCAGGTTAGGAAGGCACATTGCATAACCGCTGAGAGTGTCCATATCTTTATCACAGCGAGACTCTGGGGAAAACGGGGAAAAAACCAACACAAACAAGAAGATGAGCTGCATGGGCCTTTATTTTACTCTGTAGTTATCTTGTTCACCAGGGGGGGGAGCGGGAACAAACTCAGACAGGACACAGCTCAGCAGGCTTTAGCCAATTATGCACCTGCATAAATTTTCCCCCCACTCCTCCACTATCAAGACATTTTCAGTTGCCTCCAAACTGCTACAGGCACATAGAGTGCCTCAGGAGCTGCTTTAACGGCTGGTTTCCAGCTCATCCCAAGAAAGATGTCAGGGAGAGGCCTGAAATAAGCAGTTGGCTGACAACAGGTAAGAGACGACTGTATTCCAAGAGGTGGTCTCATGTTTGCTTACTGAAACGGCACGAACTGCCATCCCTCAGTCTGGTCAGGGATATCCTAAGCTGTTCAGGAGAAAGCGCACATCTCAACAGAACCTGCAAGTGGCTTCGCTGAACTCCTTAGTCCGTACGTAGCGTTTCAAACATTTGCCCAAGGTTTGAGATCAAGATACGCGTTATTAAAAACAGAAGTGGTGAGAAGCAATCACCTGAAGAAGCACGTCTCAATGAGAACTAGTCTCTTCCTAACTGTTCCACTGCTTACATCAAAATAATAAATCGGTGAAAAGGAACATAGAAGGAACAAAAGTTACCTTCCCCCCTCCTCACAAGCTCACAACTTTCATTTCCTCTGCTATGACCACCCTTTAAAAAGAGCATTTTTGAATACAGTCCAGATTAACAGTCCTGAGAAGAAATAAAGTAGCAAAACGGCCTCAGACTAAGATTAAGAGGCATCACACAGATAAACGCCTTTAAATAACCTCCCTCCCAATGCATCCTTTGGGGAAAGGTAACAGGACAGAGAAAAGTCTGCAAGATTTTCATTTAGTAAGAACATACACTCCTGGATTTCCAGATACCTGTTACTAAAGAGACATACAGGATACACATGCTTAGTTACAGCTTCCATTGCTAAGAAAAATGTCCATTCTGAAAATATATTGCAATATATTTCGCCTCAGAAACAGCAAGAAATACACTTGTACAGCTCCTCACAACCACATTTCTTCTCTAAAGAGATGCCCAGAACTGCAGATGCACAAAATCTAACTTTTGTGCAGAAGAAATAAAACTAATTTCTACGATTCATGTCTATCAGCATATCATTTTGATTTTGATTTTGTAGCTTTTATTACACACTATTTACTTTCCTTGCTAGTTCCAAAGTGCCAGAAAGCATTTCTGAAAAAGGTGAGGACAATTCAGCAATCGTGTGTGTCCTGTGCTCACTATATGTAAATTAATTCAATTTTTTCTTGGATCAAAGGCATCCAAGTACTGGCTACAGTTACCAAAGAATTTAATACCACATTTTTCTTCAAGGAATTGTGCTAAAGCAGGAGTTTCTGGCGATTCTCAAGAACATTTGAGAACAGAAGATGAACACACCATGAGGGACATCTTCTCATTGCCCATTGTAGAGCTGCCCCCTTACTGTACTTTTAGCCGTACGTGAAGAGTGATGTCCCCAAGTGCTGCTGACTAAGAATGACGACACCAAATTTCTGTGGCGCTTCACTTCACACTGACTGCGTCAGCGATTGCCAAACTTCCAGTCTTGCAGCACGTTCCGAAAGGTTTCACAAGGTCAGCGCACCCTTTACCTCGCAGACTGGTCCCTGCCCGGGGCACTAGAACAGCGCACTTGCACGTCCCCGCCGGGCAGGGACCCCAGAGCGCCACGGCAGAGCCGGGAGAGATCAAGCACAGCCCCGCATCCCGGGGCTGCTCATTAAACTTTGAGGGCAGAATTAACAAACACAACCTTACAGAGGGTGCCTTTTCCCAATTTGATCCAACTAGTATTATAGTTGACTTATAACTCTAGCACAAGCCTGTTTTTTCTCAACAAATTTTCAACCTGTCATGGTCTAAATATCGAAAAAGAGTTTCTTCATATTCTGAGGTCTGATGCTTTTTGACTTTATAATCGAAGCAAAACACTTTACAGCTTGAAGAAAGCCCCCTTTTTAATGCTCTCCCCAGCACTCACCTGGCCTCTCTGGCTGAATTTTCAAACAGAGCTGTCTTACAAAGTCTAAAGGCAGTTGAATAATTTCCTATTTAAAAAAAAAAAAAATAATAATTATTTCAACACAAAAATTAATACCTAGTTTGGGGGTCTTAACACGGGACACCAAAGTTCAGTGGATGTTAACAACAGCATACTCATCACACAGTCAGCAGCTTCTCCCTCTGATTTACTGCCTGTATGAAGACCTGTAGCTGCAATCACAGGCAATGCTTACTCCACTATGAAACCCAAAATCTAATTTAAATAAATGCAGGAGAAAGAGCATTTTCAGTCGAAGTTCGACGTGCATGAAGAAACCTGCAGCATTTTGTCTTTTTCACAAATTAAAAAGTCCCTTTTTGTTCTGTCCCATGTCTCACATCCCACCCTTCCAGGGCAGAGTTGTGTAACTCAAGTTCCAGCAGCAGGTGTGACTTTTCCACCCAGGTGTCTGCTGTTGGGTTCAGTGGATCTGGCCCTGCAGAACAGCCCGAGTGGCAAGGAACAAGGTTACCTCTGAGCGCACAGGAACCTGGACAACTCACATGAACCAGGTTTCTCCCCTTGTTCTGCAATTAGTCTAAAAATCTCTCCCGCACACACCTCTCACCTTACCCAGGGCAAAGAAATGACCTCCCTTCTCACGAGTGGCTTGAAATAGCTCAGACCGCAGAGCACAATCCAATCGCCTCATCAGCACAGAGCAGGATCTTTGTTCCGATCCAAATGCTTTTTGTGCGTGTGTGTGGCTCGAGAATACCTGCAAACCCTGTTAATGCCTTTTACTGGCATCCAGTGTTCCCCAAAACGCTTCGGTGTTTACAGTGCATAAGCCATTTATTTTAAGAATAAAAATTTTACCCCATGGTGAACATAGTTCTCCCCGAAGAACTGCTTCATGACATGTTTTCCAAAGTCTACGATGTTTTGCAGATGGTGTAGTATTTCCTCGGAAGTCTGGAAGACAGAAACGTGGTAATTTAACTAGGAAATAATGATAAACACCACTTGAGAATGCATACACATACTGGTCAATGATTTAGCAAAGTACCTTAATTGCTCTGCAGAGTTTGGTAGGTCAGTGCACCATGAAATTAAACAGACACATGAAATGCGCTACATTTTTTTCCCTGCTGCTGTCTGAGAGGCTGGGATAACCGGCGAAACGGTCACAGGAGATGATTATTCTTAAATCTCAGGGGGAAAAGAACGGAGAAAATGAAAGAGGTGGAAGATGGGGAGATTACTCAGGATCTACTCTGTCTTTGACCATTGTTCTTAAAACAGGTCAAAGAATGGCAATAGTCAAATGAGATGCACAGCGTGCCTTCTCACCAACAGGTAAAATGCAGGAGAGACTTTCAGTGCTATAAAATACTTCACCTGGAGATTTGGAAGAGCATGGCCACAAAGACTGAGCCACATGACAAACCTCTGCATGAACAGGTACAGAATTTGCTGAATCCTGCTCCAGACAATGAAAAATCTGACTATAATATCATCTTCCATTAATCCTATGTATCTATAAGGAAACACAAAAGTTCTTCTACAAGACATAAATGCCGAGCTGGATAGAGAAGACGCTAGAGGAGTACTGGAAGCCAAGCAGCATCACTAGCGCAGCCTGACTTTGACAGAGGCAGCAGAGCAGCCTGACAACAACAGCACCCCGTTCCCAGCCTGCTCGGGTTCTCTGTCTGTGGTAACAGCAAAATACTGTGCAATCTCCAAGCTCCTGTGTCCTTTTGCAACACACAGCTTTTCTGGAAAAACGCTGCTTTGCCTACCACTGTACACTATAAAGCACTGAACCACACGGATTTACTCCCCGGATGGAGTAACAGTGGAGAAAGAGAAAATGCAACACTCATGTCCAAGTTAGAAAATCAGAGAGGAAAAATAACACGAGCAGGAGGAAATAAAATAAACAGAGCAGAGTAAGAGAAAATAAAATGCTAGAAGGACAACACTGACCTAATGACAAAGCCTAGAGAAAGGAGGAAAAATCATGCCCAAGACAAAATAAAAATGTTCATAGGTAAAAGGAGATTGTTGCTAACCAAGCAATCTTTCTTTGTTTTATAATACCTACATAAAAGGTAGGGTTTTTTCCCCACCGGAAGGGTTTGCTACCGAACAAACTTACACAAGGTGTGTGGGACTAAGAAAGATCCGTTTGTTACTGTAAGGCAGGTCTGCTAAGATTACATCCCAAGTTTAATATTCTTGCTCTAGCGGGATTCATTTTCCAGACTGAGGCAGCAACACACAATACTGCAACATGCAACGCTGCTTTGCAGAAAGAAAAGTCACTACAGTAACACACATTCCCTCACGCTTATTTCAGTAACGTACAGCACTACATACTGTTACTTCAGCGTGCAAAGCACCAACCAAAAAACCCAATCCTTCAGAGCAAGGAGGAAAAGTACAGTTTTTCCAAAGCACTGACACAGCATCTCCATCACTCTGTAACGGCCAGGACAGCACTTTAAAGTGCTTGGCATATTGTATGTGGAGCTGTTTCTCGGAAGGGCTCTCTCTGAATCCTTTTAAGAGTGCCAAAATAAGCTTGGAGTCTCTTCACAACAGGCAATCTTCCACTGCCTGAGTCTTAGAACAAAACACACGCTACGACGCCTGAATAACTTTCTCAATTGCAGTCATTTGGTCTGAAGAAGTGTATTTAAGAACAAATAATTAATAGGCAACATGATGTGTGAGCAGGCCACCCACGCGGGTATGGCAGAGGGATATTTTACAGCGGCGTTGCTCAGTCTGTGCTTCCCGGGAAGGGCAGTGCCCCATGAGCAGCACTGAACGCCCCCAGGTCCAGGGGAGGGAGCTGGACCAGAGGGGAGCCCGGCCGGGGATCCCCTGCTCCCCCTCACCACAGACACCGCCTCCACCTGCCCGCTGGGGTCAGCTGTTCCGGGCTGGGGAAGAAACCGGTTTGCAGAGGGGAAACCCACCAGCAATTTAAAACAGTTGTAGCAAGTATCTTCCTCACCTGGTGAAGTGGGAAACAGCAATTCTGAGCACATACTATAGCAAAAACTTCAATTTATATATTGATTTCTGCCCTTTTAATGACAACCCTTTCTTTAACTTACCAAATTCTGAATGGTGAGAATGAATGTTACGTCGTCTCTGTCACACGGTGACAGAAATCTCAACTAATTCCCCCTTACAGATCAGTCTGACCTGGTTTGCTGATGTACACAATACCCATGGGCTTTTTGTTTGCTTGTTTGTTTTTAACATATGTGTACACACACACACAGATTGGGAAATAGTTATTTCCGATAATCGGGATACTCACTGCTGCTACTACTACAAGGAAAGACTCACCTGTGAGAAAGATCAACACAACTTTAAAACTACAAATCAAGCTTATGACACCTGCTCACCTCCTTTTAAGAGCAAGTGTATTTGATATACTGCAAACAAGAAACAAAAAACAACTAACAGGCTACCGGAGCATCACCTTTCAACATTAAAAGCCACCAAGATGAAAAGCTTTTGAAGGACCCGTCATTACTGCCAGCCCCGTTTAGCAAAACACTAAAACCCATCAAATAGGTTCTATGCAACAAAAAGGCAAAAATTTCATTCGTGCAGAAGACTCGTACAGTGAAATCAGCCATATGCAATTAAAATCACTCCACAAGTCCCGACACTTGACTTTCTCCTCAAGAAACGCAAGTCCCAGAGTTCCACTACTGATTATGACTATTCTTCATTAATTGTAACAATAACATCACCATTTGCAATAACACCCCCTTGTTTAACTGCTACATTATCTAGTCCCAAATTCACAACCAAACACTGTAAATACAAAGTAGCATCTGGACTTCTTCTCCTTTTCCAAAGGAGTTAAGCAACAGAGACTGAGACGCAGCCGTCCACGCGTGAATTTCTCTATGAGTCTTACTAGAAAATATTTTCCTTCAACTGCTTCTTTCAGAGTTGTTTACACTGGTTGAGCTACAATTCATGCACATGTATATAACACTTGATATCCTAATTCATCTTGCACTAGTCAGGAATACAGATTACACCTAAAAAGCATTCTCTGCTCTACAGCTGTCACGTTGCTACGTCCAAGTTTGTCCCAAAACTCGAAGTCTCCAGGATTTGTTTACAGATCTGAAGATAAAATATTTAGTCTTTCATTCTGATCCAAGAAAAAGTCACCCTTTAAAAAAAAAAACAACCTATCACCAGAATAATTAAATATATTCAAGTTAATGAAGCTTCTATTTAGAGAGCAAAGCCCAAAGGAATTGTGTGTCCCGAAGTGCACAAAACCAAAATACAAGTCAGATCCAGAACGCTAAAGCTGGCCACAAACCAGCGCTCCTCGAAATGCAACACTTCTACGTGTAACGGGGCTTGTTCTGGTCGCCTGCTGCTTAAAAGGCTCTCAGAGCTACACTCCACCACCGCCTGTATCCACTAACAGCCTTTTTGCTGTTACAACAGGCAAGAAGAGAAGCCCGTCTGTCTGGCGCAACTCGGAATGGAAGTTTTGGTAACAGTTTCTAATAAGCAAACTCCTGGTGCTTGATCGGGCACAGCCCCCAGGAACACCTACTGCCATCTATCCCTACGGTGGGATTCCGAGCAATTTTACTAATCTGATTATGCAGGGAAAAAAACATTCAAGAACCTGAGCAGTGTTCAAATAGTAACAGAACACCGTGCCCAGGAGATTTTTTTTCTTATGTTTCACTAGCCTAATCCAAAAAACTGTGTGCATGCAAAGCAGTCGACAGAGGTATTATCAACTTCAATGCTGTGGTGGGAAACTGTGAAAAGTCACTTCCTGGCTTCCTTTGTGACTTCGTCATATTTTGTCAATTTTTTTTTAAAAACAATGACTAGGCAACAATCTCTTTGGCCTTAAAAAAAAAAAAAAAAAAAGAAAATTTAAAAAAATCTAGTATTCAATGTTTTGTTTTCTTAAAAGAACGGCAATAGACTGACTTTTTACTTAGACATGTGCTCTAATTCTCCCCTGCTATATTAAAAATTGAGATAGGCACTGTTTGCCCTTCTTCCAGTCTGCTGGGTTCCTCCCTGTTCTCGTAAAAAACTCTTAAACATCGTTATCTTGGCCTACTACAGAAGCACGAGATACAGTTTTGAACTCCTGCCACTGTAAGCAGATCAAAAACTTACTTGAATCACACTTTAGTTTTACCAGACCTTTTTTCAAGTAAAATCATAGCAGAAAGGCCACCAAATAACTCATGGGTTTTACCTTCCTCTGTTCTACTTCAGAAACTTCTTTTTTAGCCCCTGTTAAACTGGATGCATTTCACATTCATCTTCCCAATTTAAAGCAAAACGCCCTTCCTATACATTTACTTTACATTCATGCTTGTTTCTTTTTTTCTAAAATTAAGCACTTTCCCCCCAGCTCTCAGTAGAGCTGTAATGCTTTTTATATTTCTTTCTCCTAAGGTTCTCTGTAAGAACCTTACAAAGCTGTGCCTCAGAAGCTGCCGTAACTCAAGCCGTTGCCTCTGTCTCTCAGGTAACACACCCCAGCGACTACTCACCAGGTTGAGGAAAAGGCAGAAATTGAACCGCCTGACTCTTGTGCTCTCTTTCCCCCCCTGCCCCCCTTGGAGCACTGTGTTGACACTTAACTTTTACCCTCCACCTGTGATTCTTGATCATTTTTTATCCCTGTTAAATCTAAGGTAACTCGCTTCAGTTCCTTCTCGAGCAGAAAAACAGTCCACCAGTTTCTTGGACTGCAGCAGAAGGTGTCCCACCATGTTTGTTTTCAACAGACACTAAAATCCCTCACTGACAAAGGCTATTCTGTGAATAATTCACGGCTCTCACAGCTTCATGGCTTTTTAGCGACTGAATGGGTAGTCAACAGCAGACCTGTATTGCTGATCCTCTTGTCCCACCTAGCAACAGCCAGGAAAACTGTCGTTTCTCCCGTTTCTCCCTCAGCATCACCGCACTCCCCTGCGTCGACACACAAACACTAACACAGTGTCCATTGCCACAGCTCTCCTTACAGGAAGCCGAACCTTGTACGCACTGCGACCTTACAGTCTGTCCTGCACAAAGGCCTTGGTATCAGCACGTCTTAGTTACGTAAGGAGACCTCGCATGTCCTCCTGTTGCCAGAACTCCTGAAACACGGGCATGTTTCATAGCATCCCCTTATTCTTACTCCTATCAGTCACCGCTTGTTCACAGGTTTCCTGTTTCTCCTCAGACCGGTTTTATTGGCTTACCTGAGGGGGGGGTTGTGTTACCAGCAGCACACCTTGAATCTTACCTTATTCTGGTTTGGGGGGAACTTCAAAAACCGCAGCACCACGCAGCGCTGAAGAAAAACAGGAAAGAAGATGATTTCATTAGTATTTAAGTATATCATCATTTCTGAACAGCACAATTGTCTGATTCCCTGATCTACCACATCTGAGAAATCGGGGGGGGGAGGGAAGGGAGGAAAGCCAAACAGCCATTTCAGATGGTTATTTCACTCAACTTGAAATCAAATACATCAACGCCTGTTCCCAGGTTTGCCATCACTTTCACAAGGCAGCCACTCTGTGCTTCCAGTGTAACTGGGGAAATACTCCCTTAGCTCATAGCACTGCTCTGAAAATCTGGTAAAACAGTATCAAACAAAAAAAAAGCAAACAGAAAAACACCTTGCCAGTTTTGCACCAAAGGTCTTGGGGGGAAAAAAAAAATGCAAGACCCACTTAGATATGACCTGCCGACAGCATCCGCACAGCATTACAGAGTATTAAGGAGAGACTTCTCACTTACCAGTAGTGGCTACACTGCTCTACTTACAAATGCCACAACCTGCTACTTCTAAACTGCCAAAAGGTAAACTCGGAACATGTAGCAAATGTAACAAAGAAAAGTGTACAAATGTAACAACCCTGTAACTTAACAAATGCAGCAGGTTTCCAAATACTTTACCTAAGAAAACCCCAACAAACAAACAAACACACACTAATTTTTGTAATTTTTACAATTTCTATCAACTTTGGTAATAACAATTCAAAAACCTTCATATTTTCAAAGAACACAAAATCTGAAAACTTCCTCAGCTTTTCTTTTTAAGAGTTCAAATACAAATATTTTGTAGACGTCCTAAGTAAATTAGGCCTCTCTCCTTAAACCTATTGAGCGTCTTCCATCACAGAAGTCACCTGAAGTATCTTTCTCTCAATAAATTGCTTGAAATCCCAATCTCCTGCTGAAATTAACCATTACATTTGGTAAATAAATTTTGATATTAAAACCAAATTTTGCCACAGTGTTAAGGAACCTGCAGCCTTACTAAGCGAGGCAGCACATAGCCCTGCCTCAGATTAGTCAGTCTAAATATTTGATCCTCAAGATATTTACTCCCACTGATGTATCTCAGCCTGTTCAGGTAAGATGTGGATAAAAAGAATTGGGCACCACAGCAGGTAAAGGCAAACAGCGGTTTTCTGGAGTCATCTCTTAGTCACCCGGTGTCTCCATGCAGGCCTTACCAAGACACACCAAAAAGGACGACAATCTATTTAAAGCACTACCAAAAAAGTGCTAACACTCAGATCCCCTGACAAAGATAATGCAAACAAAATGTCATAGTCACACTTCAGGTTTATGGAATCTAAGCTTTTTCCCTACCAAATGACTCGACATTAAAAAGTCTCCCATAGCATGACAGCACCAGAGAGATTCTGTATGTCGGGGCTGCGAGCTGCCTCTGGACAGCGCTGAGTGGGAGAGATCTGCAGTTATCTTTAATTACCAACATGCAGAGAAAGAGCAGGAGGAGAAAAGTAAAACAGATGACAATGTGTAATCCAAAATCCTAACAAAACAAGATCTGCATTCAGACATTGCCAGTGAAACGCAGAAACAGCCCCGTCGATATCTAAGAAGTCTCAAGCCAGCATAAATCTCACTGTTCACCTGCATCTGGAAAACAGTCTCAGGTAAAAGGGCAGTTTGCTGAATTTGGATTCAACTTCTCCTGCAAGATCTGAACAGCAGGAGTGTTACAACAACAACGTGAACGCTAATTATAAACATAAAATTATACACGGCTGCTGGGTGACAACTCTTTCTCCCAGTACGACCTACCCGTGGATACAGGGCTGGGGTCTGATGAGCCTGTTAGGCTCTGTGTGCGCAGTGTGTTATTTTTACAGCATTTCAACTGTTTGGATCCCTCACTTTAAATATTCATAAACAAGTGGATCAGAGATGAAGTGATCTGATCATCACTTCTCATCAATTCAGTCACTTGATTCTATAGTATTTTCAAGGGTGTTGTTATGTTTATCTATTACTCAGTTCCCAGCCAACAAGCTTACAACAATGGCTCTGGAAAATTCAATTGTTCTGACAGGACTCACTACAATATTTTTTCATTACCAAATCATTTCTGAAGAGCCATGCCAGGACAAAATGACCAAAACTATATATGGCAAAAGAAGAACACACTGCTTCTCTAAAGATGTCAAAAGGAAACAGAGCAAAGTTCAAACAAAACTTTTCAGTCACAAATGCACTTCAACCAGTCGGCCCACGCTGTGCCTCAGTAAGGCTATTAAATTATCAGAGTTTAAAAAAAAAAAAAAAAACACAAAAAAACCAAAACAAAACACAAAACAAAACAAAAAAATCCAACCAAACAAAAACACACACCAAAATAACCTTCACTTTTTTATTTTTCAGAGGGGAGTTCCCATATAGATCCCTTTGTGCAATTCAACACACGGTAACACAAATATACTGCCACAGTACAAAGGTTAATCCACCAGATGTCAAAGATGGCACCCGCTCCAGAATTATTACCACCCAAAATACTGGTCCATGTTTTCCATGTTATTGCACTACTGATTCACTTGACTGGTTCTTTACTTGGAAATACTGTGGGTGTTGTTACCATGAGGTTTTTTTGTCAGTTATCTTAAATGCCGTAGATTTTTTTATATTTACAGATTGAACACCAAAGATGTACCATGCTTATCTGCCTGCAAATGAATGGCCCAAATCCAGAAGAGAACAGATTTATGTCAGAATCAGATCAACCAGATCCTAATGCTCCGTAAATTTCATTCTCTACCTGCACCTCTAAGTAAGCCCTTCCACTGCTTAACACCACTTCCATCAATGCACTATCACCATCAAAGTGTTTAGTTAATTGGATAATAGTCCCACACAAAAAGATGAAGAAAACCCCAGGCAGCAAAATGAAGCAGAGAAAAAGAAAAAGGAACAATGCATGGAGATAGACAAGTGTAACACATGAAACATTAAGAGGCTTCACATCTTTAGAAGCAGCGAGACAAGCTAGAAAAACAGTTGAAAAGAATTCAGTCTACAGTTTGTGTTTTTTTAAAGCCAGCGGCCCTCTCTCTGCAACTTTGTTCAAAAGACTAAAAATTAAAAAAACCAAACCAAAACAAAAACCCAAACCAAGAAAATCTAACCTGACTGCTCATACTCTCCAAATAAAGAATTTCAGTGCAACTCACATGAGAGCCCAGCAGTGTGATAACAGATAACAAACATCCAGGACCATATGAGGGCTGTAACAAAAAACATTTCCAATTGGTACAGAAAACTCAAAACAAATTCTGGCAACAAGGATATTGAAACTTGTGTCTCTCAAAACACAGTCGCAGCGGCTCAGCTGCCGAGATGACGTAATGGGGACCCTATGTCCTGGAGAAGCACTATCTCAAGCCACCACGTTTTGAGACTCCAGCCTTAAGCTTAAGGTCCCACCAAGAAGAGCAAACACGTCTTTAGCACCCTTATCGTGAAACAATTGTTTGGGTTAAACCATAGCTCAGAGTTCACGGTTGCCAATAAGGAGACAAGAAGCTGTGGGAGGGGGGCAACGATGTACTCAAAGAAGTCACTGGCATCACAGAAACACACCGATCCCCACACACAACTCCTGTCTTAACGCACCTTGGGACAAAATAGTTTGCCAGTCTTAGTCCCCACGAAGGTCATCCGCAAGAATTTTTTCTTCTCCAAAATGGTTACTACAGCTTTTACATTCATCTTACCTAGTGAAATCCAAAAATCAAGTAATCCTTAACAGTTAGGCCAAAACAGGACTGGTGTCAATCCAGGTACTTTGGATTAGGCAGTAGCATTAAGAAACCAGCATAAAAGCTTACATTCATTTCTTTATAGCTTGGTGCTTGATATTAGCTTTGTATTCTTCCTAAATGTCTTCTAAACTTCATTGTCATAAGATAAAGCTACCATGCAGGCCTCCTGAACTGCAGAGTCTTCACGAGTTAAATGCGTTTGGGGCAAATTTATAATCTTGATATTCCCCTTCAGATAAAAACCTACTTTGCATCACTGACCGTTTTTTCAGGTTTCTGTATCTTGCGACATTATTAACAAAATCTGCAACAGAGCTGGTGCCAGTGAACACAACAGGAAAATTTGTATAAAAACAAAGCTCAAATGCTAATAAAATTATTTAGAAGTACAGAAAGATGTGTATTTTCCTTCTGCTGTTACCACCTCAGCTCACATGGTTTTAAAATACACTTCTGTATGAAAATATGAAGAATTAGCTTGTCCAAACACAAAGCCTGGGAAACATCAGTTCAGCTTCTGCTTTTCCAAATAAGCAGGTTCACGTCCTTTGTTATTTCTCTATTATTATTCTGAACAGCATGCGTTAAGTGTTTTTGTCCAGAGGCAAAGCGTTACTCTAACATCTAGTTCTGCAACTGCAAAAGATTCCTGTCTGGTTGATGACCAACGCGTGTTCGCATACGCACAATCCACCAGCAGAAACCAAGGCGCTTTGGGAAGCAACTTTTTAAGTCCCAAAAGGAAATCCACTCCTCTTCCCACCCCCCTCATCTCCCTCACTCCACAGCGTCTCATAAATTGTGGTATCTGAAAACTCATGAGTATTTTTGTAAGCGCTATATGCAATTTTACATCACAAAGCTGCCCACCTGTCCGCGAGACTCTGCTGTCAATACATTGATTTTGAAAAGGCAGTCAATACACAAGCAGAACAAGAAAACCCACATTTGTTTTGAAGTTGTCCATATAAATGTCACAAGCTTCCTATCGTAAACAACATGAGGGAAAACACTCTCAAAGACCGGTAACAAATCTTTCCCTGCAATTATTACTATACTATCTGTTGCGACCAATTACACACACCAACGGCGACTACTGCCTACGGAGACGAAGATACAAAGTCGACTACTTTTAGATAGAACGGTGCCTGAAAAAGTTCTTGAGTTTTATTTTTATACAATAAAACCTGGTTGTTTAATCCATTGTCTTTGGCTGAAGCTAAAGAGCTATCAAGAGCTTAGCAAACACAGCTCTAAGTTTGCCAAACCTTCTACCGCCACTGGAGCTATTCAGCCTGGCCTAATCGCAGTGGATTTACGACAGTGTACAATAATGACACCTACAAAAGTGCATTCTATCTAAATTTCAATCAAAGGGAGGGACAGGAGTTAAATTACACCAAACTTCTATTCAAGCCCTACTTGAACACAGCGATGTGCAAATGCTAATAATGACAGTTTCAATGGTACTAAGTATGAACTACAGAACTATTTTGCCCATACTAAGCTATTTCTGCAGTAGCACACTGGAGCTGCACGCAGTACATGCTGACTAAAAAAATTATTCTGACATTTTTACTCCAAATTTGCACTCCACAACCGTTTCAATTCAATTGCCAGTTTGAGGGATTTAAACAGAAAACAATGGTTTTCTAGTCAGAAAATACGATTTCTGGGAAGGAGGCGAACAGACAAAGAATTGTCATCTTCACATCTCATAAAAGCTGGACAGAGGAAAGTTCCTTCTTCTGAGAACTAATAAAACCCAGTAAAAACACGGCCACCACGCTGCCCAGGCACTTCAACCAAAGCTCACCTTTACGATACTCAACACAAGACATTCTTAACGGTCTCCTCACCCAGGGTGTCAGCGTGCTGTGCGACGGGGAGGGATGGGGGAGATGAAAACAAGCTAAGCACTGGAAAAATTTGCAGCTTTTGAATGAAGTACACATAGTAATATTGTATGTAAGTGTTGTTTTCCAACTCATTTTTACTCTGTATAAGGTGGATTTGATCACACAAAACAAAGTGAGGAAAGCTACATTTCCTGCCAGCATAGAGGAAGTTTAGCAATTGCTCAGACAAAGTGCAAGGAAGCATTCAAAAAATGGGAACAACGCTCTTTTACTGAGCGTAGGAGTCCCTTAAGAACAATCTTTTTATTTCTTTACGTGAATAAAGAATTTCTGACATAGCCCCTGGCTTGACACCATTCAATATCTTAAACCATTATTTGGAAGCAAACATCACGACAATACTCATTTTCTTTAGCACAGAGCTCATGGCTTGCATCAGACTTCAGGTAATCATTCAGCTATTTTTCCTGTTTGCTTATGATCTCAATTCCCGTGACAGTTAAGCACTAACTCAGGCTTCACTTTAAAGCTGAGCTTTGTATAACCTTGCAATACCCAGATGGTACCGATTCCAGAGGAATTTTATGATTGCACTAGCCATGAGAAAGAAATGTTTGCCCTTCAGCTAAGCCACCTAATCACAGCACCTGAAATCATATCAAGAGATACACCCACGGGTACCAGGTGGAAACACATACCAGAGAACAGAATGAATAAACCTATTGATGCCCGGCCCTCAGCATACATTAGTACAGTCTGCGTAACACGGTAGATGTCCCTGACATCCTAGCTGAGAAAAACAAGCAAGAAAAAACCTGGTCCTTAACAATGAGCAGCGTATCAAATACCTCATCCATCTGTCAAACAGGTGAGTTACACCAACAAGAACGTGAAAACACGTATTAAGCTTCCTTCCTTTAAACTGCTCTAACCCCCCTGCCTACAGGCAACATACACTTCCCAGCATTAAGCTGCCTCGTCAGCTTCTGATATGTTGGGGAAACAAGGCGTTTCAGGAAAATATTAATAGGGAGGGGAGGAAATAAAAAGTCAAAACAGTAAGAGGGATTAGAACAAAGCTAAGTAACAAAATGCAGAGCCAGAACAAGTTAGTAATTCCAAGCATCCTGAACACCTCAGCTGGAAGAAACCTAAGCAAGTCTTGGGCAGCTCCGTGCAACTGAATGCAGCGCCTCTGCTTCTTCCTGAGCAAAACCAGGGGGTAAGAACATGGTATCTCAGAAACTGTACACTGGGGCAAAGAAAAGACCCACTGAAAGGCTGGAAGGGAGGAAAGAACCAAAGGAGTGAACGAAATAGGCTATTACACTGACCACTCCTATATAGTTACTATATAGTTACTTCCTACAAGTTACTTCCACCAAAGCAACCGACCCACTACTGCTGTCGGCTGAGGGGAGACACACCTGCAGCACAGAAAAGGCAAAGAGTAATCTTACAAACTCCACCATTACCATATTTACCAAACACTTAGACAAAAAAAAAAAACCCACACCTTTTTAAATAACAACATGATCTCATCAATTGCAAAAATAAGATCATTCACGTTTCAGCTAGCACAGAACCCAAACAGAAAAAACAAGACCCGTTTTTAATCAAGGCTACCTACCTCCTGAGCTTGTCTGAAAAAATGGGATTTGTTTTACATCTTCACTGCACATAGCCTTCAGCATTCTCAAAAGTCACTAAACAAAACACCCAGGCACAAAGCAGAGATTAAATTTTCAAAGTTACCCCAAGACAAGTCTGCTCAGCACTCTACTATTAGCAAAATAAGGAGACACCTCTGAAAAAAAGTATTCTGGGGGGAGAAGAGGAGAGTGGGGGTGCTGCTGCTACAGCATCAGACCTGAGATTCACGGTGTTTGTCTCCCATCTCCTTCCACACATTCGCTATGTTTTCCCACCTGTATCTACAGAACCTAAGCCACTAAACATGGCAAGAAAGGTTTTAATTGCTGCCTTTCTGTTCAACCTCCCCAGGTTCAGCCCTGCTACCCAGTGCCACCGTCCCTTTCTTTATGAAAGATGCTACTAAACTGCACTGCATTCAGAATGTCCTTTCAGTGCAGAAACCTGATAAAGCTGAGGAAAAAGTAAATTTAACACTACACTAGTACCATATGGAATTGAAACCCCAATATAGAATTAAAAATCTATATAGACGTTGACTCAAGCTGTTGACTTTTTTGGGGAGGGTCAAAAAAAGCTTTGCAGCTAATCCACAGAACTGGAAGTGCTTCCAACTTTTAATTCTTTGTTTATAGTAAAAGCTTTGTATCTGTACTCAAGTAGAGTTAGTCCAATTAGCTATGACACCTGCAATCACAGTTGTACCAATTTAGCCCAGGAACCAAATACAAACAGAAAACTGTCTTCCTTTTTCTCCAGTGACCATAGACATGCGCTCAAATATCAGGTAACCAAGGTTAACACAAGGAAACGTACAGTTTCATACAGGTGCCATAAAGGGTCCTGAATTCCAACTCAAACTGATGATTACCTTCTGTTCCAAAAAATGTAATTGTTGTTTACAGCAAGGCAGGCATCTCTTCCTTTCTTTTCTGCTGATGACAATACCCTGATCGCATATTTGGCTTTTCAACTGTTTTTTATAGCTGCTTGCTTCAATAAATTTTGGCAGAAGCTCCTCTACTTGCTTACAATAAAGAAATAAATAAATAAAATAATTTTAAATACTAAAAAGCAATTAGACCTAGGAAAGAACAAACAAAGTAATATATTATGTTTCGTCATCGATCTGTTTTCTTATCCTTTTTCTAAGTAGGCAAAGGGTGTTCAGGTGTGGGGGTTTTGCTAGACAGCATTTGGATACGCAAAAGACCGCAATGCTGGAGAAAACAGGTCAAAGAAATGCCCTACACACTAGCAAAAAACCAGAAGTGGTTTGAATGGCCCTTAATCCCCATTAAAGTTCATGCTGGAATCTTGGTCCAACTCATTCATGTGTAAGTTTTCCTTCCTCCAGAAAATTCTACAGAACCAGATGCAAAACCCCTCCCTATATTTCATCACATACCCTTGGTGAATCATTTGGATACATCCACAGCATGAAATCCATCAGAAACAAGAATCAGCATAGGTTTGGAATTTAAAGAATCTCTTCAAGGATACAAAAATGTTTAAGTTCAAGTCTTACCAAAACTATGTCTTTTCCATTAGTATTTATTGACTTTTATTTTGACAAGTTGCACCTTATTTTTTCTGATAATTTCTTACTGCGAAAGAACGAAAAGAACCAAAACACCATAAGTTGGCCATATTTTAAAATCAGAGCAATATTCAGAGAAGGCCATTATTAATAAGTTATTGTACTTATACTTACAAGGAAGAGCAACTAGTTTTGCTAGAAACCAGGTCTCTCCCCTACCTGAAGACTCTTTAATATAGGAATCCGCAAGCTGTCCTATATTTCCTTGAAATTGAGGCATTTGTGGACGTTAATTCACTATTCCACAGACATTAAGAATTAAACAGAACACACCTGAACAAAATCCGCTTTATAGTCAGGGAGCTGGAATTTCTCAGGAATGACCTCGACGTTTTGGGAGTAATGCTTTACTTACATTAATTCCAATAGTACAAAACAGATTTAGCCAACTCCACATAGAAAAACAACAGAAGAGAACAGGACACACAGGTTTTTGAACTTGTACAAAATGACATCATCGGAAAAGGTGCCTTAAGAAGATTCTCTCAACAAGACAGCAATTAATGATCAGCATCGCTCCCCTTCTGCCAAGCAAGATCGAATAGGAAAGCTGCAGCTAGCTGGCAATCCTGACCATAAGCTTTTCACTCTTTCAGCAAAAGAAGACTGTGTCTAAACATAAAATATTTCCTCTCTCAAATATTGTCCTCTCTCTAAATAAGTTTATGATGACAAAATTTACCGGTAAGAATAATCTGCCATTATTCTTAAAAACAAATCACAGGAAAACTATTTCATGTTGTAAAAGCACTACTAGGAACGATTATCTAGCCTCATTTGAAACAAAGCAGCTCCTCATAACTATAATTATTTTATTTCTAAAACCAAAACCAAATCCATCTCCCCCACACGCAGAAAGTGTCCTTCTGCATACACTTTGTGGCCATCGTAATGCAGCTGCCAGCAGGAGCAGCTACAGATACAGCAAAATCAAAGACTACTGTTAAAAGACAAGATACCCCTCTCTCCTAGCAACCTCTGCTCTCTCCAGTTCCCTACAAAGCCAGAACAAGGATCAGGAAGGATGCACGCGAAACCAGCACTGTGATATCTCCCATCTTCACCCATGTCCCTTGAAGTGGGGGCCTGGGAGGAACCCACAAGGAAAAACCTCACAGAGAAGAGCCAGATATTACTCACTTACTACAGGCACCAACTTTGCGAATCTTCTGAAAGTTTGATTATCTGACTGGACTCCCTCACCTAGAATCTTTAGCTCTGCTTCACCGACCTTCTCCATCTACCATCCTTCCCCCTTTTCTATATCTTAAGCCTATATATGCTCTGTAGATGGTTTACACATTTACTAATTAAGTCCCATACCAAAACCCAAGGATCTCTCTTAGACCTGCAAGTGCTCCAAGACAAGAAGTAGATTACTACTAATAATCAAGGCATTTGAAGATACGAACCACAATCTTTTGGCAAGCACAAACCAAGTTTCCTCTAGACCATCTCATCAAATAAAAAAAGAAGCTGGAAAAAAACCCCTCTCCTCTTTCCTTGTACCACCTCCCAGTAGTCACCCTGAAACACAAGATTAATCTTCAAACATATTTTAAAATGAAGCATTTGGTTACCATAACATCCCAACACACAAAAAAATAAAAATAAGTAGAAATCAGCTGCAGTGATGCACAGGAGGAATGGACATACTTTCTCTCATAAAGCAAAAGTATAAAGTATGTTTCAACAGTAAAAGGAAATATAAGTCATTATTTCTAGAATTGCTTACATTTACTTTCTACTAATATCTCCTGATGCCTTTTGAAATGAAGTGTTAAGTGTCTCCATAAGGCCAAACAACTGATTAAAATGTAGAACTACAAATGAGGATTTCCAGATCACTTCTGAAAAAGTAGGTATTTTCCACCGTAGAAAGAATCAATAGCTTACAAAAAGACAACTGTTCTACAGCAGTTCCTCTGAACCCTCTACTGTAGAGGGGAGAAAAAGTATGGCTCAGCCCTCTTTTTAAATCAGAAGCCAAATTTGACTTAGGAGCGACATTTCAATGAAAATGCAGGGAGTAAGAAGCATCCCTTCTAAACCGCCTGGCTGCCCGTGGCAGTGACTGGTTTGGGTTCTGTAGCTGTACCTGAACTGCAGCACTTTATGCATCCCTGAGACAGACAGACGATTCACTGTGTGGTGTGAAGGGTGGCAAGTAAGTTATTTGACGAGGATACTATGATTCAATCAAATATTCAAAATTGCAATCAATCACACAGGCACTGCCTGAATGAGTGTGCAGTTTTCATGTACTTCAGAGTGATCTTTCCGACCATCTCAAGCACTATCTTTAGGAACCAGATGAGGTTGGCAGTTGTATTTCTCACTGAAATCAATGAGGTAGAAAAGCTGTTTCATTTCAGAAGGCTGCATGACTCTACAAAGGCTTTTTGACCATAATTCAGTTTCAATTTGGATTCACTTAATCACAGCTGCAATTAAAACTAAAAGGGAAAGTTTTATCAACGGAGAAGTTTGTGCCATAATAGTGTAGGTCTTCCAGAATTTTAGATCCATCAGAATTGAAACTTTAAAAAGCCACGAAAGCAGAAGTTTGAGTATGCACCAAGAAAGCAAGCAGGCAGCTCCAGAGACAACAACAGTGACTGGAAATGCTCGATAGGCATTCCATCTTTATTCATCAGATGACTTTCTAAATGCTAGAGAACTAATTAAAGTAACCCTGTAAAACTATCACTGTAAGAAGAACCGCGCTGACGAGACCATGCCCTGCCTAATTCCTCTCTTCTTAACTGCATGAATACGGGACAGAGATGCACTTGCAGTGATTTCAGCCACTTGTTCCAGCGCAGCGTTCCGCAGGCTGCCGGAGCGCAGGCACACGGGGACGCTCTCGTCACTGTTGCATCCTGCAGGATTAATAACCGGTGAGAGGAAAGAGCACATCAAGCTGTACTTCACAGCACTCCCACCGAAAGGACAGAGCATGTTCCACAGAATGCCAACGTCCGACTGTCACACAAACCTTTGTCTATATGCCACCATTCAAAGGCACAGGAAAAAACGCTTGCCTGTTGCCTGCGTCTAGGCCTTATCAGCTCATCACCAGCAGAGCTATTTGCTGGGCATGTGACTTTTCTATGACCAAGTTTTTAATTTTGGTTCTGTGCTAACTCTGGATTAGCAGTGCATTACCTTTGGGTCTTAAGGGGAAAGGTCTAGGGAATGGAGCAAACCAAAGAAATAAGTGTAGCCTTAAACACGGGAGAGCACCATGAACTGACAACGCACACCTTGTTCCTCTGACCCTTCACCCCCAACCCAGCCACGCTCCACACAACCAAGAACGACAGCGTCCATCCAGGCCGCTTGCTCACCCCAGCCCAAACACCCTGTGCTTCACACCCCAGCTGGCACAGTACCTGTTATCAGTGCCTCAAAGAGCAGTCCAGAGGGCAGGAGTTGAAACAAAACTCCCTGGATCTTACTTCATAAAGGGCAAAGCAGCCCATGCCTTCTTCTCCAGAAGGACTGAAACTTATTTATTTTGTTGCCATTTTGTTTTTTCAAAAGCTTCTCCGATTTTCCAGAAGCAGCAAGGAGGAGACGTTCAGGCCTACAGAGGCAGGGACCAGATTCCTCCCCACATTCCAAAACACCACTACACATCAAAAGGGAGAACACGGAAACAAGGAGCACACACATGGTTCCACCCTGGCCTCACACTTACAACCCCAGCACTTGCCTCTGAGCATCCATTCATGCTCCCTCACCACAACCAAATCACTGTCCCTCCCGCTCCCGTTTATACACAAAAACCACAAACTGAAGAGATACAGAACGAAGCAAGAGCAGTAAAATGAAATTCACTGTCTTAGTTACGCTGCTGTTCTGTTCACACAAACCTAAGAATGACTGACATCAGATCACAAGGACGATGATTAATCGTGCAAGTATGTCCTGTTTGTAGGAGACACAAAGTAACAATTAGCATCTAAACAGTATTTTATACGCTCTAATTTTACAAGTGTTTGACATCAGTAGACACAAAGCTCCAAGACGTAAGCTTTGCTGGTTCAAAGCTGTCTGTAAAGGAAAAATTGTATCTATTTCACTTTCACTCCATCTTAAAGTTTTAGCATCTTGTTAAAAAGAGAACTGACGCACTGAGCAACCATTCTGAATCTCTGGCAGACTTCCTCACTTTCCATGTATTTAAGGATATCACAATTACATTGCTATCGATCCATTACATATTCTGACCCCTATCATACGGTGACTGGGTATTCTTAAAACTCCTTTCTCAAAGCTAAAATTTAGACAGGAAACAAAAACATGCACCTTCTTCTTGTAGCAAAAATATCTTTTACACAATATTTTATATAAAAAAAAAGAGGAAACAAGAGCCACAGAAATGCCCCTCCTAAAGTTTGGTGAGCACCTTAAGATTTCCAGCATTTTCTCAGGCTTGCTATTTGTTAACATGTTTAACATCTAGTTTATATTTATAATCCAGAAAAGAGACATCAAAATAATCCAGTATTTTCAGTCACTCATTTAGGCATTATTTAAAAAAGAAAAATATGTTTTTCAGGATTCAACAGTTACTGCAGATTTCTTTCTCCCACGTAAAGCCTATATTTTATCATTTTGGCTTTACTGGTTTTAGATTTATGAAGCATCAAGAACGTTCTGTGGCAAATCCAAAGCAGAATTTAAACTGAAATACAAATAAATTTATAGACAATAGCCACAAGCACTTTTTAGAAGAAGAATAAACTCCCTCAAGGAATACGTACACTTAAAACCCGGATCCCAATACACTAAGTAAATAACGTAGGTACAAATGTGGCAAGAATACCGTGACAGCAGTCAAACAAGCACATGATTTTTAAAGTGACATAGGATCTGCTTGATTTGATTTATCTCCATTTAATAGTTACTGCTCACCAAAATACTGACCAATCTATTTTACTATTTTTTTTCTGAGTTTAAAACAAAACAAAATAAAGTCCGTTCCCACCCCCCCCCCCCCCACCCCCCAAAAAAAAACAAACCCAAAAACCAAAAAGCCAAGCCCCAAAGGTTAGCTGGAGGCAGGGAGGTGCAAAGCCCGGCCTGGGCACAGAGTCTAGGGCCACGCCGGGATCCAACACTGTGCTCTGGAGTTCAGCACTGCAGCCAGTGTTCCGACTCCCGCATCCACACAGACCCGGCGACAAAAGGAAAAAATATTTCTTCCCCAAATCTCCTTTTCCTGGCACAGATACACAGGCGTTATGACAGAAACGGGAAATTTTTAGT
>VXAK01020791.1:75751-91840 GCA_013399435.1 Arenaria interpres
AAAAAATCAGACAAGTATTTCTTGTTAATATTTTGATGGCTATAAAAAGTTCATTAAATCCAGATCTGAGAAAAAAATAGCCTTACTTTGAGACTCATGATAAAATTGGTTTCTAATAATACAAAGGTCTTGTAAGCTTATGAGAAGGATTTTTATGATAATAGCTACGTCTTTGTTCTCCACGTTCCTAAAATGAAAGGCTTCTATATAAGAGAGGATATTTTGTTCCTTATGAAAAGAGTTCCTTATGAAAGACCCTACCCTGGGATCTAGAAATGTCTGCCTGGAGAAATAGGTTTAAAAATCGCAAATTCAAGGCAACGAGTTCAAGAATATGGAATGGACACGACAGTACCACAATAAAATTGTGCTACAAAATGCTATTACTATTTTTCTTAAACCACTGCACCATTTTCAGTTTTCAAAAGATGCAATTATGTCTAAATAAGACTGACAGTTTTATATTTTCATAATTCTCAGACCATCAAAAAATGGAGTATACTTATGTAACTCGCACCTCTTTAAAATTTTAAAGCTTTGCCTTTTTTTTTTTTCCTGTTATCAGGGTGATACCACCGCTCCCTGCCATAGCTTTTTCTTGGCTCCATGGTTTATCTGTGTCATTTCATACACACATTAGAAATGCAGGAAATCTCATGCCCCAACTGTCACATCACCACCTCAGTCTGAAAAACACTGACCCAACAAAGGAGAAAAGATTGGAGTAGGACAGGAGCATGTCATTTGATGGCTTTTTTAGAAAGCCTACACGGTACTTCCAACAACAATAAAGTATTTTAGAAACTAAGCAAGTCAATGGCTCCAGGAGTAGGACTGTAAGTAACAAGAAAGGTGACTTCAGATCAACAAAGATAAAGCCACTACAGGCTGTTAACAGAGACGAGCTGGCACAAACTTACCCAGCCATCAATAACTACAGGAGGTGAATAAACAGACATTATGACTGCAAAGAGGTTTAATTGCCACATACCGTCTGACGAGAAAGGAAATGGAGTTACAGGCACGGAGCATAAATAACAACTTGTCTGTACAGTATATATCATTCCAAAGAATTGCCAAGACAGACAATAGTTTTTACAGATAGATAAACCCATTAAATACTGTTTTCCATGCATAGGAGTCCTGAATGTTTATTGAGAAAAAAATCCAACTAATTACTGTGGGGGGGTTGAGGGGCACAACCCAAAAAAACAACCAAACAAGAAAGAGCACTGTGGTGAATTTTTAGGACCAGTAAGAGAAGATACATGGAAAAGAAGATCAAGTTAGAAACCGTAGGAGGTCTTTAAAGCAGAATGTTATGGTGAAATCCTAGTAGCTTTGACAGGGTATTAAAGCCGAATGGAACAAGACCAACCCCATCTAAGCACCTCCTTAAAGTCTGCTCTTACAGCCTTTAATCCTGTGGACAAGGAAGGAAAGATGAAGGGATAAAGAGCTTTTAGGTCTTGCCTTCTATTAAGTGACATACCAGCAACTGGAAACCAAAAAGCTCTTTATGGAAAGAGGTGAAAGCAAACCTCCAGAGCAAACTCGGTGACCTCTCAGAAGTCACGTAGAAGCAATATTTTTTGCTGCTTCAGGGACAGGTTAACACTTCTTATTGCAGATACTTTGCTGTTAATGTTATACTACTTGCTCATGATCAAACACCCTCTTGCAACACGTAACTGCCCCTGGGAAAACACCTTATTGTCTGATACCACAAACATACCCTATCCCTGTGCTTAGTCCTTGGACCTGTTAATGGTTAAAGGAGAGCACATCTTGAATATCTTTTTACACAAGCCCTGTGTGACCACCTTTAAATAGAGAAGGGAACATGTGTATTAATCTGGGTCTTTCAGTAAACTGCCATCATTTGGCAATACACTTTTGAAAACCTTGAAACCCCCTCAGTTAAAACTCTTAGTTCACCCAGTACACACCAGTCTCCAGAAGATAAATTACAAGTCGATGTAAACTGGTCACAAATTATGTTTCAGTTTATGCCCGGAAACATCGAACTACGTAAGAGTATCTGGGGATGGCACAGAAGGATCAAGCAGCAGTTTCTTTTGTACACTTAATGATGAATGCACATTTATGTTCCCGACACAGCTATCAAATACTTTAAAAAGTCATATATCCTTAAATTCATACACACCGCATTTTATTGACTGCAGTGCTAGTAATTTTGGAGCGATCTCTGAATTCAAATGGCAGCATACAAAATTAATGCTCCCTGGACCAGCTCCTTTTAAAAACACAGTTTACTGGAACCATCACAATTGAAAACACTGAACAGAACCTGTATTTTCAAGAGGCATTTTCTCAAAATTTTAAACCTCAAATTATCTGTCATCTCCAATACATAAATACAGGTATAACACAGTTTTCACAAGCAGAGCAGCCAGTATAAATACTACTCTATCTCAAAAGGGCAATCTTGTTCTTTTCAAATCTGGCCCTAAATTCCCGTACCTTCTCTTCCCATTGCCCTTAGCATGTTAGAGGAGATTATTCATGGAACAAACGGTCAGGTTTTCTTGGGTGGGGTTTTTTGCCCTCCCCCCCCTTTTTTTTTAATTTTTTTAATATTCTTTGTTTGACACAGTGAACCGGTACGACATGTAGCATCACAATGCAAGTCCCCCAGCCATCGTTAAAGAAGGAAGGGGAACACGGGAACACAACCAAAAGCAGTGGGGAGCACAGGATTAGCCTTTTTGTTGCTCGCTCATTCTCAGACCAGATTAAGCCGATTATGAAACCGTACTTTTCGCAGAGCTGCAGAACCTCCTGGCAGGATGGACGTGTGGGGGCCCTTTCAAGGGAAGAAGAAAAAGCACAGAATGAACAGATATTTCTGGGTGTGCTCTGAAAAATCAGTAGAAAGCATATCCCCAAATAAATGTTTTGGGAGAGAGAACTATATCATTCATTGAGCAGTCCATGAACTTACAGTTTGTTGGTTTTTGTGTTTGTTTTTTTTTTCCCCTCCCCCAGAATAAATACATATTAGATTTCTGCCATTCCTTTACTGCTGGATTTACCCCTGTTAAGAGAGAGTTGAAATGATCTGCACCATCAGAGTATCGGTGACAAAGCATGACACTAAATTATCCTTTATTGCTTTAAAACAGTTTTTTCAAAGGTGACAATCCACAGTTCTCTCGATTAAGGTGGACTGAGGTGGATATTTAACAAGTCATTATTGAGATCTTCCTGATTTAATGTTTGCCAAAACCAAGCATAAAATAATATCCATTGCAATAAAGATATTTATGAAAGTATCCTACATGGACCAAAAGCATAAACATGGATGATGAGTCTACATCTCACACCTTGCCAACAGATTTCTAGAAAAAAAATAAATAATTCCAGTTTCTTGGAAAAGAACAACTATTCCTAAGAGCAACAGAAAATAAACATACCAAATATATAGAAATGTTCTAGATCTCTCAAAGTCCAGCTTTTTTGAGGAACTAACTTTAAGGTGACTGAGCGAACGTGAATTCTAGATCAAATTCTATAGTTCTTAGAATAGGAGGCGGCCCAAAGAGCGGTGAAGCCCCTTCTAACATGAGCCTTGGCACCTTGGAAAGCACAAATCCATGTGGCATGAACGTATGGATTCCAAGAATATACCTTGATGTTCTACTTGATGGCTGGTTTTGAACCTATTTATGAACCTGTGATAAGTTACAGTCCAAAAAAAGACATTTACAAAATCATATCTGGAGACAGACATTTAATTACAATTAAAGATCAATGACAAAAGGCATACTTGCAGCTACTAGAAACATTATCCATTAGAGAAATCCTGCTACCCAACACAAAACAAAGACAGCAGACGAGCAAAAATAAGTTAAATGATAATATTTGTCCCCCAGCTAGAAATAAGTATCTGGAAAGAGGAGATCCTCTGACAAAAGCGTGAAAGTAATGGACACAACTGTTTGTTGGGGTTTTTTTAAAATATGATTCAGTTCATGAGGCTCTGGGACCAGTATGTTTTACAGAGCAAATCTATCAGACAGAGAAAAAGAGAGAGAAAGAGGTTGGTAAATCTCAAAAGTGCTGATTACAAGGCAGGTACATTTTTTATAAACAAAATGGGGTACTGTTTTTTCATTTTCACACTCTGTACTGCAAAAAGGAATTTAAATGCCGTTCACGTAATTGCTTGACCTACTTGACTTCTGGATGTGTCTGAAGAGCAGCACTGATAAAAATAAAAACTTTAAATAGCTCTTCTGCAAGAACCAAATAGATCAATATTAATACTTCATCACACCGTTGCAGAGGTTTAGTGTTGCCAACTGGATGTAATGGGAAACAGCCTCACCTGCTGGTTTGAGGAGATAATATCAGGTGTCTACGCATAGGTTAATATTTCCTTTTGTTTGTGTTTTTTAATCTCTCCACTTATATCTCCCATACCTCACACAGCAAGGTCTACAGGATTGGGGTTTGGGGTTTTTTTTGCTGTTGCACTGGTATATGGTACAGCAGCAGCAAAAACATCTGCACGCTCCTCGGATGACTGGAGAACTGAGATAATTCATTAAAAGGAGAAGCTCTAAATCTACTTTCTAGCTCCTGTTCATTAATATAGACAGACGTGTCTAAAGAGATTGCTGAAAGACTTCCCATTATGAAGTTTCAGCAAAATTTCAAGAAACTGAAAACTAAATAATATTCGTGACCAGATATTTGACAGGACTATTTGTTTATTGTTATTGTTTTTGATCTGTTTAAAAAACTTCTGCAAGAAGATTATTTAAAACACACTGGTTTATCTCACTAAAGCTTGAAAATTTTATTCACTGAACAATCATGGGGAATTTATAGAATCACATAATGGTTTGGAAGGGACCTTAAAGATCATCTTGTTCAATTTAGTGGAAAGCTGTATGGGATAACAGATCACCCTGAAGTTGAGGATCTTTTGTCACCTTTTTAGTCTCAATGAAATTAAAAAAAAATAAATCTAAACTTCTGCTAATGCACACAGGTAATTGACATGAGCTAACTTCTAACTTTGCAGTTTCATTTCAACATTCATTGAAAAAAAAGCCAAGTACAACAACAACAAAAAAAAACCCCCAACCCCCCCAGATAATTACATATATTCTTAAAATATCCCCTCCTCCTTATCTGTTCTTAGAGATAAACTGCACTTGGGGCCCTGGGTGCATTGACAGGCTGTGACAGCTCTGACCAGCCCTCATCCATCTTTCTCTGTGGCCCCCTTCTGCTCTCCCCAGATCCCAAAGTTTCAGTGCAGCTCTGACGCAGCACAGCTGTGTGACCATGGATCCAGCAGATCAGCCTGATGATCTACAGCTGCAAGAAGCCCCACTCAGAACCCTGCTACCAGCTCAGGTCCTTGCCCCTACCTACAACCGAATCCATCATGTCTCTTCCCTCCCTTCCAAGGCTTCCAAACAACCGGTCATTACCTTTATTGCTGTTCTGTGTCTTACACATAGGTTTCCTCACTTGCCAAAGCCAAGGGATCCTATGCATAAGTATTTTCCATATTCCTGTGTGGTCTGTTAGCCTCACATTCCCTCAGGATACTGGGCTAAAGTTAATACACTTTCCAAACAAATCCTTTAGTTTTGCCAAAGTTAAAGCTATAATGGCTCTGTCATTATTCCATTATCTTGATTGCAGAAAATATTTTAAAGAACATGTGTCACTCTGGTTACTTAAATTACCATGGCTTCACAACTCCATACTTCCTTTAGATAAGACTGGTCTCATTCATTTTCAAAGGGCTGATGGGTTCCAGTTCCCATGCAGATCAGAAGGGTCTGCATTCACTTGACACTTCTCAAAGCCAGGCCACTGTTTCAGTGTCTATGCTCAGATGGGGGACCTTAGATGCACAGGGAGAGGTTAAAGGTAGGGAAAAAAGGAAACACTTAAAACAGGAATAAGCATACAGATGGCAGTTGTAAAGATGCACTTAATAAGTGGAAGGAAAACAGAAGCAAATAAAACAAGAAATAGGCAGAATATAAAAGGCTGTAAGCCCAAAGTGCTATTTTTGCATGCAAATTGCATTTCAGAGATTAGTCCTAGAACATAATTTATTACGATGTGAAAATCATACCATGACTAACTCTTTATCAAGGGTACTACACTATCACATGTAATTACGTAAAGAGGCTTTACAGGAGACGCTTCAGGAGACTAGATCCACATTGATGCGAAGGGAAAAATGCCATTTCAGCAATAACCTATATTACCTACCAAATCTGACTCACCAGGAGTTGCTCACAGCCATTATTCCAAAAAGCAACACAGGCTAACCAGACCTTACCCGCACTCTCCATAGCTATACAAGCTACATGTATATTAACCTTCTTAGAAAACTCAGAATCCCTGAGGTATAAAAATGATTTATTAGAAGATTCTTGTATAAGGACCAGTCTATGATCATTCAAAATAAAAGGACAAACATGGATGTTACCCTCTAAGATTTTAGCCTTCCCCCAGATGTATTCCTTCCAGTTTATGAACATTTTGCAACCCAAGGGCCCTTCTGAGTTTTGAGAAGAGTGTGAATTTCCTGGTCACCCCTATTCCCCATCACCTCTATCTCCCTCCCACCATCTGCCTACAAGCATCGTTTTGCCACATTTAGCATTTTCTGTAGGGATGTTTTGCAAGATCGACAACACCCTGTTTCAGTTGAATGCCAAGTAACCCTGCTTATGGATTATCACTTTACACTAAACAAGAGAACATCGGAACACAATGACGGAGCAAAGAGCTAACTGAAAAAAAAACAAAAACCCCGCAAAATACACATATACAGATAGATCCATCATGGATTTTCTCTTCTTAACAGTAGATTTTAGAAGTTTCATAACCGAAGATGCTGTACTTAATGAGATCTATGTTCCTTTCTGCTGAAGTATTCTTGCTATATCATACTCTAGAAGGACACTATAGTGTGGCTTTGTTATTTTTTCTTTTCTGTGTACACAGATAGGCTTTACAAGATGTTGAGGATATGCACTAGATTCCAGCTTAGATTTTAGTTAGGTGTCTGAAGCAGCAAAAATAATATGCAGTTTATCACTGCAACACGTCAAATAATTAGTTTATAGGCAATGAACTACCTCAGGAGATATGGTACTAGAACAGTAACCCAGTACTGCCCCTCAAAAAAATTCAATTTTCAGAAATATTGAAGGAATCACCAAAGGAAACAACTGCTGTAAAAAATGCAAATATTCTAAAACATATTAGCAGAGGATATAGGAAAAAAAAAAAAGCATATGGCTTTTTAGGATCCTGTCTGATAGACTGCATATGTTACAGGTAACTTTTTCCAAAAGCACAATTGTTTGCCCCCCTTTCTTAGTTAAAAAAGCCGATACCAGATCTCAATGTTCTCAACTCCGGATCCTTGTGAAACGACACTGGAACAGATAATTCTCTTTGCAAAAGTAACTTCCAGGTATTTAAAACACTATTGCTGCTAAGAACAGAATACAAAAGGTGCATTGCTGTATGGCATTACACTCGCCAATCTGGTTCAAAAACAACAGAGCTGTAATAGGCTGGGAAAAAAAGGTCTCATAAAAGCTCTGGATTAATCTTCCCTTTTTAATCCAGTGCTGGTTGCTATTCTTATTTTTACATTCGTTGTCAAGACATGCTGTCTGCCAATAAACACGCATTAATCTCTCTTCATTTCATGTCGACGCAAAGGCTTACCAAGTTTAATGAGAAAAGATGATTTGAAGGACAGAGAAACCACAGAAAGGTGAGAAGGGAGGAGGAAAGGGCCGCAAGAAGTTGTCGTGCATGTGCTTTTCTTCCAATTTCTAGGCAGGTAAACTGAGATCGATACACAGCCTAGATCCCAACTAAAAAGAATCCCTTTAACTTCAGCTCCCACACTTATTTCTGTTCTCGTTCCACAGAGTGTTCAATGATCAACGTTTTAGGCCACATTTAGAAAACGAATACAGAGTTAAAGGCTTGTGGGAAAAAAGACAAATACCTGTTTATTTCAGAAAACACACACAGCTCTCCCTGAATATACCATCAAGACATATGGCACACACATACATTTGTGACACTCTTAACACAGACAAACAAATTTTTTTCCTTTCTGGTGCAGTGACTCATAGACAGAACGGCTAAGGTTTCAGCTACAATTAAATCTTCATTTGATGCTTCAGAACCTAAAAGGATCTCCCAGAAGCTAATACACAGGACTCAGTTGAACAGTGCAAGTGCTCAAAAAGTTCATCTAGGTCTGAGCCTAAAGCCTTTAGATGTTAAACATAGGAAAAATTATGCTGACTTCTATAGCAAGAACAACTTTATCTTACTTAAGATGCATAGCATTGAGTCATTGAAAAGAAAAAATGTATATGAAGACTGTCAGAGAATATCAGATAAACATGTTTTAGTGAAAAGACTAATGATCAAGTGTTCCATCAATACTACAGTTCATGATTCTGAATTAATTTTGTTCAGCAAAACCTCTATCCATCAAAATACCTAATTCCACATTAAATGTTCAGCACTAGTACTAAACTCAAGTACATATTTAATTACTTTTGACTGAGGTTTTAGCATGCATACTTCAACCACTTGAAAAAAACAGCTCACAATCCACATCAAAATATTCAACACATTTGGTTTCAGCATCAGCCCATCACACTGTGGGGCAAAAAGAACAAGACAACCCTCTCCCAACACATTTGTACATATTTTTCCTCCCCCAGAGGAAAAAGCCTTTGACATCATCCTTGTATCAACCTTTAACCTGCAGTCAAGCGAGATGTGCATTTGACAACCTCTGGTGTATCCAGAAGAAAACCACCATACTTCCCAGAATAAAGGGTCTGGATGAGTAATACGCTATTTTGAGCGCTAAATAAAAATGTTATGTCATCATCTATGTTAGAACAATTCTGTTTTCACTTGTACTTCTGCAACCTAAGAAATACGCTGTCTTCCTAACAGCACATGATAATCCAAACTCACAGAGTAAGAGAAGGCAAGTCTAGGGGTCAGGTTTTGCTGTAATCCATTCCAATGATATATACGTGAATAAACCAGTATAATTTATATTCTTTTCCATCACTCCTACATGTGCCTTTATGCAGATCTAACCCATATAGAAACATATAGAAAGCTATAGAAACATTCACATAACACTGTTTTGATGCTAATGACGCTGTATAGATCATATGTAGGGGACTAGTGGAAAGCGCCAATTGCATATTCATATTATAATTATGCACAGTTATTAAAATAGAACTGCAGGTAAAGATATTATACACTAGGAGTACTTACAGGTATTTTACTCACCTATATACAGCATGCAAAATAAAGCAAAGTATTTGAGATATTTGTAAATATTTATAAATAAAAGTCATGTTCCTTTCCTCCTCAGATCCCCAGTGGGAGAAAGCGCGTTCCATGTGGGCACTCAGTGTAAAATGAAGGAGTTTAGTCTGAGGATATGACCTTGCCTCTGCGCAGCATTCTCTTCTGCCTCCCTAGACCTAACGGAACAACCAGGACCCAGAGTTCAGAGTGTCTAACAAGTGTTTTCTGGTACAACCTACCTTTTCCCTCAGTTTTCTTCCGTCTTTGTTCATTCTTCATTCACAAAGCAGACAACCCTGGGAACGGCACTCAGAAGTAATACCGGTCATCTGAAACCAAAGTCACTAATGTCACCTGTGTTAGATAATCAATTTAACAGCAGTTTGCATGACTGGGCTCTACACGGCATCATCCCAGACATCATACTGCAGTCACAAACAATTCTACAGTAAAAATTGCTTTTCTAAGTTGATTGTACTTGTTCCGACTGAACTGCAAAAAAGTTTGTAAGAGTTTATGCTCTAGAAAGTTCACAGCATCTGCAAAGACCATATTTATACTTTTATACATGCATTTTTCCTTTAAAAACATGTTCCATTTCAAAGATGAACTTTCATACTTGGCATATCTCCAGGATTACAAACTTATTTTTCTGAGCTTGTTTAGCACGAGAGGTTTGCTTGAAATATTATGGAACCATTTTGTGACAATTTTTCTTCTTCCTACTAAAACACAGCAGAATTATTTTATCAGGAGAGATGGTTTGCACCTCTGTTTTTCAGCAACTCAAAGCTGATTTGCTGTTTAATTTAACTGATGTTTATTTTCTTTTACAGGTTTTGTTTCTTTGGATTGTTAAGAACCATGGGGGAGAATAACCAATATTACATAGCTGCTTCTGCTAATGAGGCTATGCAAATATCACCATCAATAACCTGGGGGCAGATAGTTTAAAATAATGTTAAAGCCAAGTTTGTCACAAATCACAAATTAATTTGCATTCACATTGCTTCCTGACAATAAAAGATCTATTAGTCATTCTGATTGCAATCGAGGGGCAGCTGAGTCTCACAGTGCAAAGTGACTCTCCCAAACAGATGAAAGATTCTTTCATGCAATTCTATTTCAATTAAAATACATTGCCCCCCCAAGAAGTTACCCAAATTACCAGCTAAAATCAGCAGTTCTCAATGAAAAGTTTACATTGCCTTATAATGGTGAGCAAAATATCACTTGTTATTACAGGAATAAATGCAGTCCCCAGCAAGAAAACAATGAAAATAGATGAGCCTATTACTCTTACAGCATGAAAGTTACCAAGAGCAATTCTGGCACCATGAGAAAAAATAAATTATAAAAAGCAAGTGTGGCGGCAGTAAAAAGTATCAGCCTTACTACTCCAGAACGCCTCTGTTAACCCAGCAACACAAGTCCTCCCAGTCAGCATCAGCCTGGAGGAATCGCATGAAGCCAAACTGATGACTGATGTGATGCTACACCGGTACAAGGTTAAGGCAGAAATTAAGATGAGATCAAAGTTCTGAGTCACAACCCTTACCATACAAGAAAGAAAGAAAAAAAACACAAGTGAAACAGAAAAAAGCGAGCACGCATGGAACATTGTGAAGCAAAAAAAACGAAGGAAGCTAAAAACAGGAAAGGATAAAATAGCTAAGAAATAGCTAAGTTGAAATAGCTACAAAAAGCAGCTATGCAAAAGCAATGACCTTTTAAGATACATCAGCACATAAATGAATTCTAGTACTAAAAAGATGAAGATAGTAAAATTGCTGAAGTGAGGCAAAAAGCCGTACGTGTTCAATAAATATCACCTATCTATATTTGAGAATGCAGGTAACTGTCCTACGTGAGGATAATGAAATACTTCCAATATATGTATGACTAAGACAAATGTAAGCAAGATAAATTTTAGACTTTCCTAAGGAAAAACATAACCTCAAGGTCTAGAAAAATGCCCAAGAGAATTGCCTTAGGATATCTGCGGGACCCCAATGTCTATTTCCAACACACGTGGGAATAACTAGAAAATTTCTCCAGAGTAGGTGTCCCCAATATAAAAAAAAGAAAGTAACAACTAATAAATGCAGGAGAGTTAGAAAACTTTTAATCATGGATTAAATGTAAAAAGGAGGTTAATTAATGAAGTATTAACTCATTTCATAATAATAAGTATAATTAAAAGGAGAACAGTATCATTAATGCTAGTCAACATGGTTTTATAGAAGAACTATCCTGTCAAGCTCAGGTTTTGTCCTTTGTGTGAGTAATTGCAATAACAATAACTATTTAGGCTTTTATAAGGCACTTCACCTAAAACATGCGGCCTTCTAGACAAAATTAACACAGTGAAGAATGCATTAAGAGAATTAAACATGAGTTAACGTCTAAATATGAGGTCTTTTACTTATGTCAGTACTAGATCTGAAGTAATTTTATGTTGTTCCCAGCAAAGTGAAAATCACGGTACCGTCAGTGCTGGCAGAATGGCAAATACTGGTGGGAACGGTGTGATCCAGATCAGTTGGTTCACTGCACTCATTTCTTGAGAACACATTCTCATGCACATATTAAAAAAAAAAAAATGGACTGAGTGTTTGCGGAAAGCATATATGTAATTCCTAATTAAAAGAAAATTATTCACGCTCAGACTTAAAAGGCTTAATCTTTTTAATCCTTTAAATAAAAAGCAGCCTTAATTTGATTGCAGCATAAAGTGCATGCAAGAGGCCATACTGACTCTTTCATCTTGAGGATAAAGAAATAAGGACACCAACGTTTAGAAAATAAACTTTAAAAAAACATACCAAATTTCCTATTTGTACTTACCTAAAGGTAAAAGAATTTGAAACAGATACAGACAGTACCCTTATCTCTTGAAGTTCTCAGATCAAGTCTGTACACATCTGTATTCTTTTAATTGCAAATAATAAGGCAGGGGTGTGATATATAGGAATCACAGTACATAAGTGGTCAGGCCATATAGACTAACAGGACCTTCTGTCTCATTTGGATTTCACAACTCAGAAAGACAAAGATCTTCACAGCAAGGAAATGTTTTGGAGAAACAGGCAAATATGTATTTTTTTTCTTCCATTTATGTTTCTACCTTCAGCTTTACTTATGCAACAGTTAACTCATCCTCATACAAACAGGCATGAGAACAAACGAATATACTCTTCCTCTACGCATTTTTACTTCTCCAAGGAGGCTGGCATGCAATGATTCTTCCTACAGAATCCAAACCATTCTGTTCTCAACGCGGACTCATCAGATATGATCAGTTTTGTGTGACCAGTGCATCATTTTAAATAGGATCAGGTTTGCGTTTTGCCATTACAACAAACAAGCCAAACTATTACCACCTCTGAGGGAAAGTGCGAAGTTAAAATTAACTACTTCCTCCAAATAACAGTGTCCCCAGCTTACTACTAAGAGCCCTATTCCCTCAGAGCAGCCTTTGTGCTCTTAGTAGGTCTTTGGCTTTTTTATTTTAAGGTAGTTCTAGATGTCGCAGACATATTACAGTGTATTTACTTGCAGCCCAAGTATTTTCTTCAGCGGGTTTTCTTCAAGCTCCCCAGTCTCCTCCACCTGCTTTATCTGCAGACCAGCTTCATCTCTATGCCTGTAGCTTAAGTTTATGAAATGGAACTTGAATCATCCTAACAAAAGTGTCCTGTTTGGTGATAAGCATCAAAGTTGCAGAGAGCATAGGATACTTGAGACAAGATAGAACAGAACATAAGATATGAAATAGCGCATTCAATATGGTAGGATTAATAAATAAGCAGCTATAGAATTCACCATGGCTGGGATTAAGCCAGGCTCTTCACCACTCTTACACAGAGAGACACCAGGTAAGAAAAGAACATCTGAAAAACCTGCTGTACCCGACTTCTTATCTGTATGTCAAACCACACCCAGCAGCTGGAAGTCATACCCCGGGTCCCAAGTCACCTTTAATTGCACTGTAAGCGTCTACCACTATGTGAAATCCACTGTTGAGAACTTCATACTACATCTTTTCAGATAAGCTGTTAATATGATGTGCAGCATGGCCACTTATCTTTCAAATGAAATTTAATTAAGGAGGGTATCTCACCCTGAACAGAATAACTTTAGATCTGCTAAATTACTGACAAATGTGTCAAATATGGCCCTTAGAGGTCCTCGGGAAATAAATATTCAGTGCGGGTAATTCTACCAGAGGAAAAAAAAAAAAATACACCAAGATCACTGCCTTCTTAAGAGAATAAAACATGAATTAATTTTCAATCTTGTATAATAAAAAGGGCAGTTTGCCACAAGATGTTTAACACCCATCTGTTAAAGTAACCCAGAAATTGGAGTGATAGACGAGAAACACACGATCATTTTCTACGAAGCTTTAATTATCAAGAAAACGGCACTATGCATGCTATTCAGATTAAACAACTACTACTAGCCAAGCCTGCCTCCAAGACACTAAGGCAAACAGCAAGAAGCAAGCCACAGCTTTTTCCAACACAAACAAAGAGAAAAAACCTCTTTATGCCAGCTGGAGTCCTACCCTTTCCAGTTTGCCCAGACTTGCCCCTTCCTTCGCTGTACATTTTACCATGTTATTGACATAGTGCAAGATATTTTTTTTTTCTGACATGCTAACCCTAGACAAAGCTCTCATTCACCAAGTATTCAGCTGTGTGTGAACACCAGGCTACCAAAAAAACCCCAGCAATGCCAGACACTATGCAGTCTTCTATAGCTAAAATACAGACTGTTGCTTCTTAGAATATGAATCACCATTATCTGTGAACTGAATCCTTTACTGGAATATCAATACTAAGAGTCTCCATGTAAACCAGCAACACGAAGTTTTGTTATTATGTCAAAACCATCGTATTTGATATTTTTAGTAAGTGCTTACCCAACCATTATTAGAGACACTGACAAAATGAGAAAGAACTCAACACAACATCAGAAATGGCAGATTTTTACCTTCCAGAAAGGTCAAGGCAGTTACACAGCGTTGATCTGTATTCTACTCCGGCTTCCTCGTTGGTTTTAAGTTGCAGTTTTAAATGTAAACTTTATTTCCCTATAAACTCAAGCACTTGCTACAATAGATCAAATGTTAGAAAAGTACTTCTGTTTCCATTCAGTTTGATACAGCACACATTTAAAAAACAACAACAACAAAAAAAGCCCAAACACAAAAAGCCAACCAACAAACAAAACCCAAACCATACAGCTCTACTCAGATGCACAGCCAGCAAGCTCTACTGAAACTAAGCATTTTGGGGCAATCTGAAATAAAGATCAACGCTCAGACCTACACCCTTCTAGCTCTGAAGCTGTCTGTGATGATTAGAAATAGCTAGAGCAAGCTTTGAGAGCCATGTAAAAAGCCTGGAGAACCAAACACAAAAACCCAAAAATTCAAAAGAGTTTGAGCAAGTCTTTATTGTTCTACTCCAATACTAGAAATAACAAGACAAACTACTTCCCCAATTCTTTTTGTCAAAACGCTGGGGCATGATGGAATCCAGCCCTCAAATAAATGCATGCTTTGAAAAAGGAAAAAATAGTTATTTTTGTGATTTGTGCCTTGCAGCCAAACTTGAATGACCCTGAGAGAAGTCTGTGCAGACAAGTCACTGGAAAGATTTATGTGCAGCTTGTTAGATCTGTTTCCCCACCCCCCTGCGTGTTATTGCTCTGCAAATTGAGGAATGTTTTAGCAAGTTTTAATCCTGACTAAAATCCATCATAAAGAGTGCTACAATATTGCTTTTCATTACAAATAGCCAAAACTTCTTTGAAAATATAGATGTGTAAAACAATCAACTGACTGTACAGTGCATTTACAAGTACACAACCCAGAGAGTAACATGCAGCGTAAAGAACTGCTTTATACATTAGCCCTTGGCCACAGAGAACTTGGCAGTACTACTACACCTTTTGTGACTATAGGGTGAAATAATTAAAAAACCAAAATCTCGGTTACATCTCAGTTTACTATGAGACAGGGATACGTACATCATTGTACAAGGAACAGCAATTTTTAACTAGACACTGTCATCATGTTGTAATTCTTGGAAGGGCTGGCTCTGCTGATTCTCCACTCCTCCTTACAGTTGGTCTGGCTCTCCAACGGATTGGTCGTGTTCCCACCGGGCTGGGGACTTTCGTAAAGGACACAGATGGACCCGTCTTCGCCTATGCGATAGGACACCTCGAAAGGGTCGACCCAAAGAGTTAATTCGCTGGGTAGGAGCTGGAAAAGCCTCTCGTGGCTCAGTCCGATCATCGCGGCCGCCTTTCCTATCAAGGGGTCCATCTGATGGTTGATCCTAATGCACCGGTACCCGGACCCCTTGGAGGGCGCCAGGGGGAACCAGTGGTGCTTGTAGTGCTCTGCGGGAGGGAACAAAGAGGAGCTTTACCGCGGTCCCACCGGGCCGGACCGGGGACGGGACGGGATGGGAGGCCCCCCCCGCCGCCCCGCTCACCGCGCAGCGCCTCCTGCAGGCACTCCCGGAAGCACTGCAGCTGCTCCTCGCCGATACCGCCGGCGGCCCGCAGGAGGCGGGTGACGAACGCCGCCGCCGTGCAGATCTCGGTTCTCATGGTCGCCCCGGCCGGAGCGCACGGCACCGCCGCCGCCCCGGCCCGCCGCCAGCGCCGCTGTGAGCGCCACGCCCACCAAGCCCC
>VXAK01020791.1:98147-111969 GCA_013399435.1 Arenaria interpres
GTGGGTGTGAGGGGCCGGCGGGCTCCTACCGTCCCCGGAACGTGAAATAAACCAAAGCAGCCTCACCAGCCTGCTCCGAGCTTCGTGCGTGTTGGCTGCCAGGTCGGGTTTTGTCCTAACCATCAACTTTCCCTCATAAATGCGTAATATCTCTCATATTAACAGGTGGGTTTCAGGTTTACCTTGAAAAAACTCACACAGGGGTTTGGCTCGTTATTAAAGCACAGAGGGCTGAAATCCTCTCCAGGTGTGTTTTAGTAGTGCTAACATTTGTACTCTCTCCAGGTCAAAAAGTTGTCAGTTAACCCTCGTTTGTGCAGGGTGCCTTAATTAAAATTATCCTGGAGGAAGTGCTTGCGCTCGCTGCAGGTCATGTCACTGTTCTAAGGTCTTAGAAATTACTGAGGGGAGGGTTTTCTTCTCTGTTTTAAGGACTGATGCCCGAGCTTTGAAAGAGTTGCCGTGGTGATCAGATGCGGGCAATTTCCCTGTGTGTCGTGACGGGGTGCAAATTAAGATATTCAGATGTAATGGCAAATAACGAAATCTTGATGTGAAGTCATCAGCAATGTACATACGTCATCCCGTGCTTCAGAACAGATCTTAGCTTTTTTTTTTCTGCACCAGGAAGCAGCACAGAAGACGGTCTGGTGAGAGAGGCCTTCCAGTTTGAAGTGCTGCAGACACAGCATGAAGAGATCAAGCAGAAGGTTAGCAATCTTTTCCCCTCCCCTCTAAGTAGCAACACCTTTTGACAGGGCAAACGGAAAGGTGGGGTAAGTTCAGTTCCAAATATTTCATTCTAATCAAGCTGATCTTTGAAATCCACGGATCTATTAAAACTGTTATACTAGAAACAGCTCCAGCATTACTAAGAGTGAGAGCGACATTTGGTCGTTTCAGATTAGCAAATGCTAATTTGTCAGTTTTACTTGTTTCCTATCAAATTGATTCTCCTCTGCCCTGTCAGCAAGGGTTGTTTTGTGCAACTTGAAGATCTGAGAAACTTTTGAGCTGTGTTATATTACTTTGCCTTCTGGTGATCCCTTATGGAGAGCTACTGGGGAGAAGTAGATGTGGAGAAGTAAGAAGGTAGAAATGCCCGTACCGTGTCCATCCTTTCTTTGGCTGACAGGTCAGGAAGAACATAAGACCTGAGCAAGTTTATGATGATATTTTACCAGAATAGTCTTTTAGTATCTGGGAAAATTTAATGTAGGTACTTCCTGGTCCAGAAATATTATACATGTATTTAATATTCTGTAGTGTATTTTTTAAAACGCTTGTGTATTTGGTGTTGGGTACCTTTTAGTGTGAAAGAGGTCCGCAGCTTAACCACGCATTGTGTCAGGAAATTTCTTCTTTGATTTTTCTTTTGGACTTTGCCTTTGGTATGTTCAGCGGATGGGTCTTGGCTCTTAGGAGAGGCAGTAAACAAGGAATAACTTGTGCAGAGTGCTTACACCTCAATAGACTTTTGTTTCCTCACAGTCGTGCTTTCTCCCGGATGGGAGAGTCCTACCCTATTTATCCTTCTTGTCGCCCTGACCTCCGCTCTCTGCATCTTTCCCAGTTCTTTTATTGGGAAGGCTCCTGCCTGTATACCATGTTCAATGTGGGGGTAAACCACAATTACCATAATTTTACATGTGGTGTAGAGGTGTCTTTCTGCTTTTTTTCTCCATGCTTTTCTGCATAACTCATTCTATTATCTCTCCAAAGTCTTGTCTCCGAGTGGTGGTGGCCGTTCAGAGAGTATTCATGAAGACACTGCCCAGGGGTGGTAGCCTGTCCCAGGACAGCACGCTTGTTGGCTGCTGTGCTAGATGAAATACTGTAATTAAATTATCATTGTTGTCATCCAAACAATGAACAAACTATTGATGTGTGTGACTACAATACTTTTCAAACAAAGAACATAATCCCAGAGAAGGGGAAAAAGAAGAATGGTCTCTAGCAGATACCAGGATGGTACGTGAGGACATGCCTTTGCTGTCATTTTATAATTCTGTTAGAGCAAACCATAGCTGAGACTGATTTAATCAGAAAAAGGTAAGAAGCAACATTGCAGAATTTCTGAACTGGGCTACAGGAGTATTTTTATCCCTAGAAAGTATAAATATACCTTATTATAAATACCTGCTTTTGGTTACGTACATCCTTTAACAGAATCTGTCTCTTTGCAGCTGAAAGAAATGCAGGATGAAATTCTCACTAAAAATGGAGAAATTAAAATTTTGCGTGATTCAATGCAGCAGATGGAGTATGCTATGGAGGAACAGAAAAAATCATACATGCTATTGGAACAGCAAAAATGTCAGACTTTAAGTGAAAAAGAAAAAGAGTTCTCCAAAAAGGTTTGTAAATATGTCAATTACCTGCACATCGCACGCAGAAGCCAGTTTTACGATGTAATGATGTCACAGATCATCTACTCAAAAGGAAGAACATTTGTGTGATGTTTCCAAAGGATGTATGCTTTTATTTTCTTATCTAGAAGAAAGCTTTTGTAAAAACTTATTGAGGGTTTTCTTCTGCCAAAATAGAAGAGTAAAATTCAGGTGGTAGAAGGTTGTGTTTGCTTGCTGCCTTTTTTTTTTTTTTTTTTATTAAGTGATCATTAAAATAGGAATGTATTTTAAAATGGTAAAAAGCGACAGAATGTTGCTTTGTGACTGATCAGATTGCTATTCCTGTTGCAGTCACCTTTCTGAAAGCCCTGAAGAGGACAGTGGCTGCTTTTGTCCCGTTAACTCTGCTGTTAACGGCCTAACTGTAGGTATGCTCTGCCTAGCATGTGGTCTGGCTTAACAAGCCATGTGCTTCTTGCCTGAAATTTTGCCACTGGGTTCTAAGATAGTATTAACTGGACTAGCATACATAAAAATAGAGATCTTATGCAGAGTTCACAGTAAGTAGATAATAACCTCGAAACCTTACGGTAATTCTAGTTGCTCTGCAGTTACAACACCTTTAAATTATCCGCTAACAGTAAAACTGTCTTTTTAATTCCTCTTTCAGTTACTGTCATTGCAGTCAGAGTTGCAGTTCAAAGATGCAGAAATGAATGAATTAAGAACCCGACTTCAGAACTGTGAAAGAAATAAACTCGTTACTCAGACGGTTTTAACGCCAAGGTAGGAGTTTCGGGAAATGAATTTGTGTTCCTTTTAACAACATCTGTGCTTAAACTACTAAAGAGGTTTTCTTTCTTCATGTAACTCATAGCTCCGTTGTCTTTAAAAAATCCAACCAAAAAATTCTGCTGACCTCTATGGAATTTGCTCAAAAAGAACCTTCCTTGTGCCTATGACAGAAAGGCAAAGAGTTTATAGTGAAGTACCTTTAAAACATCAATGTAAATCGATCCTTGTTTATTGTTTACTAAAATAGTTACAAAATAAATACTGTTTCATCTAAGTGAGTCAGTATTTTCATTTTCTCATTCACTGATTTTCATTTTAGCCCTAAAAAGAATTTTGCAGTACAAGTGAAATCAGAAGGATGTTCTCCACAGCCTGGAAGAAGATCTTTTCCTACAAAGGAATCCTTCAATGCTGAAATGTCCACCAGAGCATCGAGTTCTTCAGGAAATCCAATTCCCTCGACTACTTTGATCAAAGAAGGTAAACCCATAAACAACTTGCAACATCTTTAGCTGCACGTTGAACATTCTGCCTTAGATAAGGATTTTTGTACTGTGTGGCTGCACAGTTTCAGTCAGTTCACTGTAGAGAAAAACAAGTATTTCTTTTATTTTGTTTTTGCTTGAATTTATTTCCATTTTATACCATTTGGCAAAAATAGCTATGGCTGAAATTTGCATCGAGATCATTTTAATTGACCCCTCAGCAATGCCTGTGTACCAGGTGCCAAGATGTCAACGACGAAGCAGCTGTTGGCCACCCTAATGACAAACTTTTCATTTATTATGTGATGAACTAAAATATCCAAATTGTTAATCTGCCTTTCTCATTAGATAAAGAAAAACAGGAAATAATTTGCCTATTTCTTGAATTGGTCTGCTAGTCAGCTAATGCATTTTTTGTATTCCTGTGACTTTGGCTTTAAAGCTGACCTTTTAGGGGATTTTATTTTAAAGGGTTTGTATTTAACCGTATCAAAAGAAGCAACTGAAACAATGTAGTCATTTCCTCTCTTATGTGTAGGGCACTAATTCTCACTAAATTGTATCTTGAAATTCATTGAGTAAGTCTTAGGAAATTAATATATGCATGCATTTGAAGATTTCTAGAATATGAAACAAAAACAATGGGTTTTTGATAGTAGCTGACTGCCGTGTTTCCAATAAGAAATAATAAATGGAAGAAATATCGTCAATTAATGCTTTCAGAAAGAGTCATGAACAATCTGCGCTGTTACTGTCCATTACAGTATTCACTCTGAAACCGTACGGGCAGTATGAACTCCAACAAAAAGAAAAATACAGTAGCATTAGAATTGCTACTTTTTCAGACTCCTCACCCTTCGTTACAGCCACAACACTCAATACGCCTATTGGTTTGAAAAACACACTTGGTTATTTGTCTTCTGAACCCTGCAAGGCTTTTGGCTTCAGTTTGGCTAATAATTGTGACGTGCCCAGATGATTGAAAGATGATGAAATGCTCATTTTTTTTAATTTTTTTTTTAATAATTTTATGTCGATTTTTAACTAACGTAGTCATGTAAATCTCTGCTAGTAGTGGAAATTCAGTTTAAGGTAGTGTTGATTTATAAAAGAAAAGTTGAGAGCAATAGCACTGAGTAATCTGGAATATTTACAGTAAAGGTGAAATTTTATTCACTTTTCAAATTTATTTTGGGGAGCAATTCTACTTGTAGCTCTTAACTATTGTTTGATATATCTGAGTTATGCAAGACATATTTTTTACTGGTCTGCTGTCTGGTTTCTTACTATATAACAGCAATGGCTAACTGAATGTGTGTAAAAGGATAGCTACAGATCCGTAAGCAATACGGTTTTCATATTATATTCATAATTACTGTTTGGTTTAGACAGTAAGATGACCCATCCTGAAGCTTCACCCGTGAAGCATGAAGCAGTGGGGAAAAACGGTTCCTACAACCCTGTACCCAAACGAAATGCACAAGGTAAATTAATTCTGTTACTGCAGAAAATAGCGAGCACTTCTGAGGAACAGCTGAGGTGCCTTCACCCAGCGGTGTCGCACCGAGGAGACTGCGACGTCTAGTGCCGCTGCACAGAACAACGGTGTTCAGCCGGGTCGCTTTTTGCTTTGAATGTTGTGCTTTTGCAGCAAAACATTTCCGATTATATTAGTATCTTACATCCTAACAAGGTTCTTACGTTGTTATTCTATTTAAGAAAAAAGTTTGCCTGGGTTTTGCTTTATGGAAGGATATGGATCAAGAGGCGTCTTACTACAAGGCTCATTCTTTCATTATTAATATATTATGCTTTTTATTGTAAAATGATATAAAACAGGGAAAATGAACTTTTTTTTTTTTAATGAAGGTAAAAATGCTAAAGCAACACTTAGAACAGCCAACACCAGGAAGTCTTCGGGGTACTGTTTTATTTCCAATTCCAAATAGAACCGCATCACATAATTAAGTGTTGAGAATGGAACACAGAGGGCAAGTCATCAGGAGAGTTGGGATATATGATTGTTTGGCTCAAGCTATTTTCCTAGTATGGGATTGTAATTAAAATATATCTAAATATAACTTGGTTAGTACTTAAATTCTATCTTTAATTAATTTTTCTGAAAATCATTCTCTTGTAGAGAATGTAATGAGTTGTAGAATGAATTCTCTTGTAGAGAATTGTAATGGAAAAAAATATTTTGAGGTTGAGAGCGCTATAAATAAGGCTAATCTTTTGAAATATTAATTTTTTTATTTATTTTGCAGTTGATGGTAAAGGTCTCTAAAGACAATTGTGTATCTATCCTTTCAGGCTCTATCTTACTAAATGCACTGATGAAGCAGCCCATTGTCCCTGGGTCATTGCTAGGACTCTGCCACCTTCTCAGCAGTAACTCTGAGCCTCTGCCTGGAGCTGTATTGCTGCCCAACTACTTGGATACGTAAGTTTTGGGGTTTTTTGTTAAACTGTATCTGACACTTTCTTTGTATAGTGGCACTCTCTACACTAAGAAACGTTCATTCACGTAGGATAGCTCACTCCTTCTGTTAAATGCTGTTTTGCTTAGGCCATGTAATGCAAAATGTGGAACCTGGTTCTGCATCTTTGACTTATTAATCTTTGGTTATCGTAGATACTAAACAGTGGAAGAACCCTAAGAGAAAAACTGGGTTATTTATGTATTAGGGGAAGGCAGAGAAGCATGTTTTGTTAAACCTGGAGTGACTGTTAGCAGCTGCTGTTGTTAACCCCTAAAGGACATAAAATTTGGATTGCCATGAGGGAAGCAAATAAACATGATCATGACTTCAGTGGGAAGAAAATGTTGAAAATGGGATTAAAAGAACAGTAGGCATTTTATCTGCAAAGCCTAAACTACGCTAATGTACAATTTATATGCTATTTCCCAAGATATATTTATAGTGACTGGTAAAGCATTTCAAATATGAATATTGGCTATAAATTCCAATAGGTTTTTGCTTTAAAGAATTAGACGGTAGCTCCAGAAGTATCTTTGCTTTTCTGATATGTTATTTCATTAGTATGTCTTGTATTTTGTGGGTTCATAGCAAGGCTTGGGTCTCATCACCCTGGCCACTTACGCAACTGTTTGGCCTTTGTAGCTGCAGTTTGACTAGTTAGTAGGTGAACTCTCATCTCTGGCCAAGAAAATAATTTTTTGTTGTTGTTGCTGTAGTCTTTTAAAGGCCCCTACATATTATACATCAGTAATGCACAGGTACTTGTTCTTCCCAGAAGCTACCAAATAACATTAGGGGACGATAAGAACGTGGTTCTCTAAAGCATAAAATCAGGAAGCCAGTGTTTGAAATGCAGTTTCAGACAACGGCTTATAGCGAGCTGCTGAAGTGACCCAGCTGTAAGCTCTGACTGCTTTCATGAGACCTTGGAATTGTTCTTCCATGCAGATATCAAGGAGTAGGGTGTGGTTTTTTTCCCAATTTACATTTTATTTTGGGAACAGACGTCTCTTATTACCCCAGCCTTTCTATTATTTAACTCAGAATAGGCATAACTCAATTCTCAAGTATGTTCTCTGCCTTTTCTCCTGAAGTAATTTCATTTTTCTCATTTTACTTGGATAGGAAGTCCACACAGCCACCCAGCAGCAGGACAACTCAAGAAGAAACTGCTCCTCTTGTATCCCTGCGAGAAGCTCAGAAACTTGCAATAACAGGCTTGAACTTGATCGCTATGGACGAAGGATTATCTGAAGGAAGCCCGACAGAAAGCCAGAGGGAGTTCTTGCACCTCACACGCTGCAAGATCCGAGGCGCGGTGCATCTCCTGCCCTTGGTAGAACACCACATTGGTGCATACTGTCAAGCAGCGCCATTGGCGGACAAGTCAGCGAATGGTTCTTGTGGAAACCATTCAGCTGTTCCTTCCAGAACCAGCACAAATACAGTGTCCAGTAAGGAGGACTTCAGGTTGTCTCTTGAAGAAACTACACTTATATCACTAGGTATTCTTTATTATTTGGCATTTTATAGCTGGGATGTTGTCCACACGTTGCTGTCTGCTGAAGTGGAAAAAAGTTCTACTGCTGGAGGTGAACAGGTTTCCACGATGGACAAAAATGGGTCGTGTGACAATCAGTGCGATAATAAAGAAGATACCAGGATGCACGAAGGGCTGCCCGTAGCTCCACAGGATGCTCCCAACAACAATCAAGCTCAACATTCTTTGTTTAAAAAGCTGCTTCAGGTTTTAGCTTTTTCTGCTGCAAGGGGCTCCCAGACTGACAGTATACTGAACCAAAGCCTAAAAGTTTTGGTGAAATTAGCTGAAAATTCAACAATGGACTTGCTAATGAAGTAAGTGAGTAATAGCTTTAAAATTATTTCAGAATCTTTTTTTTAGCAGTTTTCATTCTCTGTTGAAACTACTTTGTGCACATGACAATGTAAGTTTTGACATGTACAGGAGAATATCCCATTTCTCAGATCGCATTTGAGAAGCAGTTGAGGATCTTTCCTCCTGCCTTTGCTGCTAATGAATGTGATAATTGCCCCCAATCACTCACAAGATTTGCTTATGAAGTTTATACAAAGCAGCTGCTGCTGCCTCATTGCATCACTGTCCCTTGAAAGTGAGAAAACTTCTTAAGGCAGTTGATCAGAATATCTCTAACATTCATTTTGGAGTTTTTTGAGATTGCTGAGAGACATGTAAGGAATGAAAGCACAGGGTCTCGTTCTGGTAGGTAAAATGCCACTCTCAGAAGTGAAACATTTCGTCTGCTAATGGTCTGATACACACAACCATACTATGAATTGCAGACTGACTGCCAAGCGTAACAGAATATGTTTTTCAATATACTTCACATTTATGACAGGTTAAGTTGAGGTCAGGTATGTTTGGAATGGCTAAAAAGGCACAAATTATGATGCTGTGTATTTTCAACTCGTCAGTGCATTTCCCATTTCTAAATCTGAGTTTTTCTTTTGAAGTTTTCAGCACTTACTGAGTAGCCGGATCCTGCTCTGCTGCCTGTGTCCGGAGACCCCTTTGCCCGCTGCCCTTTTGACCGTCAGGCTGTTGTCTGTTCTTGCTCAACACCACAAGCTGGTTGCTCAGCTTTGTTCTCATTCAGGTAAAAGACTGCCTACCACAGAGAAATGTTACCAGTTGAATGTTAGTGTGACTAAAAGTCAGGGAAACAGGCCTTGCTCCAAGGTGTTAAAACCCCAAAAGGCAAAAAGCCTGCTCTGTTACCTGAAAACTCATTTTCTAGGGCAGTGTTTCAGTTATCGCTTGAAGAGTATTTTCTCTTGTGGTATCTGTCTACATACAGTGCTTTTGATACCCATGTGGATTTTTAAATGTACTTCCCAAATTAATATCTATTATAGTAAAGGCTTCATCGACGCTGAAATACCTTTTTGTCCTTTTTTTAGCTACAAGAAAACAGAGGTCTACTGTACTTCTAAAGGATGCCACCTTCTAGGAAGTTTGCTTTTGCTTGCTGGAAAATACTCTGAAATTTGGAAGTTGGAAGAGATTAATCAGTAAAGTTCATAATGAAATCTCACATTGTCGAGTTTAGGGATCCTAGTACTCTGCATGACAAAGTCTTTGTCCAGTTCCTTATGAACAAAGTCAGACAGTACTAGCACAAACACATATATAAAGTTTAGGGATGCTAATTTCTTCAGCAATGTTTAAAATGTATGAAGCAAAGCAAGAAGTTGGGCCTGTATCGCAACTCCCTGGATAGCACTGTAAATATTCTCTGAAATGTTATTTTTATGTGACAAAATTAACTTTTGTCATAAACAACTGACTAATTGGGAAAAGAACAAATTTATCTCTGTTTCAGACACCTGCCTCCTCCTTGCACTGTATGTGTACATCACATCAAGACCAGATAAATCAGCATCTGAAATGCTTTGGCTTCAGCTGGAACAGGAGGTAACCACGGCTGTTTGTCCACATGCTTTTTCCTGCTATTTCCACCTGGGGGAGTGGGGGGAGCAGGGCAATGCACATACTGTCCAAAACCAAGTCCTTTCTCCAGCTGAAATAGAACACTGGAAGTACTGGCTTGCAGAAAGGGATTACATTGATTTTTGAGAGTTCCTGCTTGAAACAGTAACTATTCTTAAAGATAACGTCAGTTTTAACAGTCACAGCTAAGTCACTGGAAAAGCAAGAAAGATCCTAGGATGGCTGCAAATGTTCAACACTAAGCTTTATTTTGCCTTTAGATCAATAGAGGAGTAAAAGGAAGCACAATCTATGATTCATTTTGACTATATTAATTACTTTTCAATTGTATCTTATAAGCTATTACAGATAAAAGGCAGACTAGCGATTTCAGATCCTATTCATTGTGTTCAGTGGAAATACTATCTTGCTGTGTAATAGTCATGATTATACATAGGAAGAATAGCTTTTGAATTTAATTTGGTTTATACTGATAGTGGCAACTTGTTTGAGTTTCTGCCCTTTTGCTCCACTTCTGCTCTCATTTGAAAGAATTTTGAACCATTTTCGTTATTCCCCTACATTGTTATATTAAGTGTAAACATATTATTTATATGGAGTGAATTAAGGCCCAGTGCACCTCGTTAGCCTTTCTCATCAGAAAGTTGAAAAGGTTTCTGTGCAAGGCAAATTCTATGTGAAGTTTCATGAGGAAAATGCTTTAACAATTTTTGGGGGTAAAAGAGATTAATTGTTAAGAAAAAAACAAGAATGTTTGAAACTAGTAATGAAATATAATTTCTACCTCCCTTTATTTGCAGCTTAACTGTTTGGTAATTCTGCAGAACCCTAGTACTGATTATAATGTAATCTGTGTGTTTTTGTAATAGACAGTCAGGCTCCTGACAAGGTGTATGCGCTGTCCCACTCCGGCGGTTTTATTACCGGGTTCAGACTGTCAGTGTCATCTCGAGGTACGTCACTACCGTGGCTGAGTTTAATCCACTGAGAACTTAAAAGGTACTCAATGCTGAAATACCTTTTTGTCCTTTTTTTAGCTACAAGAAAACAGAGGTCTACTGTACTTCTAAAGGATGCCACCTTCTAGGAAGTTTGCTTTTGCTTGCTGGAAAATACTCTGAAATTTGGAAGTTGGAAGAGATTAATCAGTAAAGTTCATAATGAAATAAGTTTTCCACTACTATAATTTTGTGTATTGAGGCACTTATTTTTATCTTCCAGGTGGTTAAGACACTAATTATAATGTTACATAGACAGTGGATGAAGACGAGAAGATCTGAGACCAGCTTGTGTGCATCTAAGGAACGAATTATTCAGTTTTTACGGGACGCTGTTTTACTCTTGCACAGCCTGTCTCAGAAAGATAAACTGTTTCATGAACACTGTTTGGAAGTTCTCCATCAATACGACCAAGCCATGCCAGGCATAAGAGCCATTCTCAAAAAGACTCAAAAATTGAGTGCCTGTGAAGGTAAAACAAGTCAAATGATAAAGTTGGCTTTTTCCCCATGCTGTAGAAATAGAAATCCAATTTCTGTCCCTTTTCTCGTTGAACAGCTGCCCTGTACCAAACACCATGGATGTTTGTTGCTCAGACCTCTAAAGACAGTTCATAGTCTAGTGCTCCTCAGTCTTCGTTATACTGAATCACTACTCTACTATTCTTTAATAGTTTTATCTTCTCTGTCCAGAGATGTGCCCCTATCTGATAAAACAAAATCCTTTATTCCAGCTTTCTTCAGTGGAACAATCTGCACAATTCTGCCTTTAAAGCACAAAATACTGTGCTTTTGTCCTAGCAGCTTTTCAAAATTACTTAACAAAAAATGAGGTTTTAAACTTAATGAGTAGTCAGAACTAGTTGTGAAATAACAAAGTGCCCTTTACTGTTTTTTCACCAACAGCTAAATTTAATTGACCGTCCAAGACAGTCTTCTCCTTTAATGCTTAAAAAGGCATTAAAGAAAAGAGGGGGAAAGTTTGTATGACGAAACACATATCTAAAGACCTGTTTGCACTGAACCTTGAAAAAGGATATTTGCTGTAGCCTTCTACAGTCAGTATGTTTTAAAGCGCAAAGAGGTACCAGATATAACTGTACTCCATGAAGTAGAAAAACAGCTCTCTGAAACCTGATTTTTTTGTTGTTGTTGTCATTGCAGAGCTGATTTTGGACGAATTGTATCCTTCTGAGCCAGAAGCAGAAGACCAAGGGATGGACTCCAGCTAGCTAACATCTAGCAAAGATCTCTGTCCTTCCTCATCTAAATCAGAATAATCATTGCCAGTGTAAATCTGAAATCTAAATAATCTACTTTATTAAGTGATAATCTAAAGGTTGCACTCAAATGCAGCACAACTAAGACATATTTCTTTTTTTGTGATTATTTTACTTAAGCACCATCTAAATGTAGATGAAAGTAAAGAAATCTTGATGTAAGAATTATACTGCAATGTACTGTTTTGCTGTGCAAAACAACTCAATGGCTTGTGACTGGTTCCGTTTATGAATTTCATCCTTTATGACACTGCTGTGAATGGAATGGGAATTTCACGATTGTGTTCTCCATTTTACTGACTACAGCTGAATTTATGATGCTGAACATGCTGAGATGTTTGGAATCACTGAGTTCATATGAATGTTTTTTGAACGTATTTGTTTCTTTTGTGGCTATAACACTTTCTTGCTTGACTTCCAAAATTTTTATGTTGATATTAGTAAACAATTTACTGTGATTTTAAAAACCTTTCTAGAAGTAACTTAAGAGTTGGCAGTTCAGTTCTGAGAAAGAAATTCAGAGCCCTTTAAGGATCATCTGAGTTTACTCATTTTTCCCAGTTTCATGAAACTGCTGAGATACCAAAACAAAAAATACTAGAACTTATTTTTTAAAAAAAAAATTACCTAAGAAGAGTAAGATGGTAATGTTAAGGAGAGCATTCTTTCTTAGCAGGCAAGGTAAGGATATCTAAATGTGTGCAGAATGACTGGGGTTCTGCGTAGGCGCTGCAGCGAAGATGAATGAGCATCTTATACCCAGGATGCAGCACTGAAGTTTGGAGGAAGAACTTTGCTGTACCCTTTCAAGTGTAAGATCATCACCTGAACCCTAGACCCTAAAAAGGGAAGTGTGAGCACTACTAAAAGAGCCTACAGGTTTGTATTTTTAAATAACTTGGAAAGCCTTTTTCATTTTTTGACACATACTTGGTTCAGAACAAGCCTGGCTCCAGGGACCAGGCAGAGGAAGAGGAGACAGTGCTACAGTGGGAAGGAAGCCCTTAGAAAATTGGGAAATATCCGGTTCTCTGGTCATAACCCAGAGAGGCTGTGTCCTGCCCTGGTGTGCCTGTCCCCACTCCAGGCTGCTGAGCAAGCCCTTGACTTGGCTTTCAATTTTGAAGAGAACTTTCCCAGAAACCCCTTGCTCAAATGCAGCGAGGAAGAACACACAGGCACTTCACAGCACGTGGTAACTACCCTAGAACTACCACCAGGGCACTGGACAAGACATACTACAGAAGTTTCAGCATGACATAAAACCATTTGACTTGTCCTCTTAAAAAAAAAAACAAAACAAACACACCAAACAACAAACCAACCCCCCCAAAATCCACAAAATGAAACATAAAAAACCTCAACCAAACCACAGCACTTCCTGGCCTTTAGGATTAGAGATACCAGTTTGTTAATGTCAGGTAAAAGCCCTTTCCATACTCAAAACAAATATAAACATTAAGATATTTTTTTAAAAATAGCCCTGTGAGCAGTGGTGAAGCAGTATATGACAGTTAGTGGCAAACTTGGAGCTGTCCTAACAACGATATGATAGTCACAATATCCCAAAATGCAATGACCTGCCATCACTTTTCAACTGCTCTGCACTGTTCTCACCACCCAATTTCTCTAAGCATAATTTGAGTTTATAGAGATAAGGTGCATTTAAACCCCTTCTTCAGGCAGAGAGACCAAATGAACTGTTAAAAGGAGTTTGGATGAAAACCAGTTAAGGAATCCCAAATTGCTGAAGCCATCCAGTTATAAAAACTTGATTTAAAATTTCCTGGCCTCATCTAAAGGGCGTGGGTATGGCAACTTGGTAAAAGGGAGAAGTGCATTACTGCTCAACTTTATATATAAACACAAGTGTTATCAGTGGAAAAAAATGCTAGGAAAATACCCCCAACTGTTCCCTTCTGGCACTGCATCCCCTCCCA
>VXAK01020791.1:112000-129360 GCA_013399435.1 Arenaria interpres
ACAGCCAACACCCTAACGTGTACATCTACACTCCGATTGTTTTCTTCCCACTTTTGACTATAAGGTGGTAGAGCCCAGGCTATATATGAGCACACAAACTCAAAACCCTACACCTTCACTGGTCAAAGTGACAGTAACATGGTATTATGAAATTAAACCATAGCTTTTAAAAATGAAGGCTTTTTCTGCAAGCAAAAAGATGACTCTCCTAAGGAAAAATAAGGCTGCGCTCCTAAAGAGAAAAGACAGACATAGGTATAATTATGGAACTGCCATAACTGTTAAGTCATTTACTGTGACCAATTGTTTGTCAGGATTATTCCAAGATTGTACTGACCTTCAGGAATTCTTCCCATTCTCTTGGGATTTCTTTCTTGGTATTAAAGAGATCCAATCATGTATGCAACACTGAGCTTCCCCTGAAAAAAACCTGAAGAATTATTGCAGATCATGGGGCTACTGTTTTACTATCTCCACGACCTAAAAAAATAACAAAACTTGGACTGTTCTCATTAGGCACTCCCTGAAGAATTCACAGCACAGCAGCTCTTTTTCCAAGGTTATTTCGCATTTTCCCAACAAGCTATAGATGAGCTGTGCCTCTCTATTAACTGAGAAAAAGAATTTACTCTGGCATCAAGCACAGTCACAGGACTGAATAATGAAGTATTGAGCGACAACGAAAACTACCAGTCATGTTCTATATGTGATTATCACATTCCTCAGTCAGCAGCAGCCACCATCTTATTTTCTTGCCCATGGGGATGGCAACTAGAGCTTCCCCTTTCCTGAAAACTGGCATTTTCCTCCTCCATGAGCTGTACTGAGCAGACAGGACTAAAGCCAGGCAGGACCTGGGTGAAGAAAGCAATCCCCTTCTCCCAGCTTACCCATTACCAGGCAACTGTGCAAAAAGGAGGACAGCCTTGCTGACTTGTACTTAAAATCTGATGCTGCCCCCCTGAACAGTTGCAGCGCGGGAGGAGGCACCATTGCACTGCTAAGATCTTCCTGTGGCAATTCAATGACCCGGGGTACCACATGGACTCACACACAGAGCCGTTTATTTCTCCTAAAGCTATGCACAATGATGCTTTATTGACTAAAATACTTCTGGAATTTGCGCAGGTAACACCTTATTTTCCACAACTCACAGAATCATTGACTAGTTGAAGTTGGAAGAGGCTTCTGTAGGTCTAGTCCAGCCCCAGATTAAAGCAAACTTCCACAGACAAGACAAATGACTCTAAACATTTTTATAAACCAAGCTGTAATAGGTAAAGATGGCAAATACAAAATACCTCATCACGTAGCAGGCAATCTGAGCTGAGTCAGTTCTATTCATATTAATCTCACCAGCGTGAACTACTGCTTAAGAAAGTTGAGCCTGTGCTAGACTATTAGCACAGCAAGTTGATTTAACCACTGAATAATGTTTTTATGCTACAGTTAGTAACATCAATTCTGGTCAAATGCAGCAGTTCCCATCTGCCTGTGAAGGTAATAACATGCAGACTTGCATTTACAGTGTAAATTGTTAAAAATAAAAACTATGGATCATTGATTATTTAGCAGCCTGGTAAGAAAAAGTGGTCTGTGAGCTTTATAAAGACCTACAAACCCACTGTGGCTGAAGTTTACCAAAAAGCTTCCAGGAGTGAGGGCCAACGTGATCAGTACGAAGTTTAACTGCAAACAGCCAGCTGTGTGCCAAGCACCTTCTCCCTGTCCCCACTCCAGGGCCAAAGCAACACTGGAGAGCAAGCCATGAAACGCAACTGCAGGGGCAAGAAATGTTAGAAGGAAAAGTCTCCAGTAACTGATGTAAAAGTTATTTTGACTGCAGTAAGGGAAATGGGATTATCAGAGGTTAATTTATACATATCTTGAACTCCTCTAGTGAAACAAAAAGTGAAATGGCCACCCAACCTGTGGGTTTGCGGGAGAAGAGGGACAGCAGGGAGACAGAGGTGGCATTGCTTCTGAACCCACACAGCACGCTGCGGCCCCAGGGGAACCAGAGAGGGCCCATGCTCCACCGTGCCAGGCAGAGCCTCCTCGCTACCCAGCACTGACAAAAGTAGTTAGAACCTAAAGAAATCACTTTACAACAGAAGACATCCTTCATAACGTGGCTAACTCACCCTTAGTGGAGATTGCCCTGAAAAGGTGAAGGAGACTGCTCTATCAGAGGAGACTACTCCAGCAATACAGCTGCCTGAGCTCTTGAAAGGACAAAATAACTCATTTTCTTTAGCTTTATCTCACCTCTAACAGGTTTAACTGAGGTACTTTTATACCTCCTACATGGCTTACTTAAAAGCTGTAAATGTGACCAGGTTGCTGCAATGTATAACCAGAGAGAAAAAAAAAAAATAGGCACCAAACCACTGGCCAAAGCAAACCTGGCAAGTTTTCATATGTGCCTAGATATGAGACTAAGTTTCCACACTTGAAAAAAACAAAAAATAGGAGACAATTGCTTGTTTGGCAATAATTGCTGAAGTTTTTCCCTCCTTTGTGTCCAGCTCCTCCATGCAACCTTGCCACGGGTTTTAAGATGCAAGCCAAGTTCTGTTCTGGAAAAATTCACACTATCATAAACAACTGGCTGACTAAAAGTTACAAAAACACATCCAGCAGTATTCCTCACCTAACCCCAGGCTCGCAGCTTTTTAGTTCAGCAGTTTGCTCCCCTATAGGACACTCTGCAGCAATTTTAGAGGGTGAGGGTACCTTTGAAACCCTACATGCTCATTAAAGGAAATCTGACTGTTTTAAACAACACACTGGCTCCTGTTCCTCAGACCTGTGTGCAGGGAGAAGGGAAGGCACATGGCTTTTTCCCCCAACAGAAAAAAGCCCCTCTGCCCGACGCTTCTCAAATTCAGCCATATCGCACAGGCAGACCTGCTAAAAAGTCACAGGGAAAAGAAAAATAGATGAATGAAATAGTGGCAACAAAACCAGAAATAACTCTGCAATTTCCTGCTGCGACTTCTAGCCTAAACATTAATTGTATCTGTTTTCTAGATTTAGTTTTTTAGCATCACACGTTTTGTCTGCTGTCCCCAGTTAACAACTATAAATTCTGTTAAGAAAATGTGGAATAAAACTGGAAGTGAAATGATCTATATTTCACCTGGAATACATTATCAGCCTGCAGCTGAAACTCCAACAAATGCAAGAAGTAACAATCCAAAACTACCCGATTATTCCACAACAGACAACTCTTTCAGAACAAGTTTGGGCTTTGTTTAGTGGGATTTGGTGGGGTTTTTTGTGTGTTGTGTGTGTGTCCCCCATTTCTTTTATATCCTACATTAGAAACTTCAACAACTCAAGGTAATAATTATTATATACTGCACACCCTCAACCAATTCAGTGCTACTTGGTGTCTTATTAAAAGCATTCTTGAATTGCTCAAAGAAAATATTTTCAAGTGAAAGACTAGCAAGTTAGGGGCATGAATACAACCTTTTGAAAGCATTTTTTTTTCAAACTATTGAAAATACATCAAAAAAAAAAAATCAGCAAAAATGTTTTCACACAGAATAGAAAGCATCACTTACCACACACCAAATTGGTCAAGTTGATAAAAGAGGCATGATATTCAACACACAAGTCAAAGTACACATTGAGAAGATATTAAACTTCAATCAAATTATAGACTTCTTTGAAGTCTACCACCTTGCCCACACTAGCTTGGGATTTGTTACTTAATGCATTCAAACTTCACCCATTTAATGTACTCCTTACACTAGACAAGACCTGAGAAGCAATCCTTTTAGCCTAGCTCTGAAGCACACTGTCAGAACATCATCAGGAGCTTACACTGTCCTTGCTTTATGCTTTGACCCATAATTTTGATTAAGCTTCAGCCTCCACTGCCCGAAGTGATATTCATGACAGAGTGACTGAAAGCACACTTGTCTGTCAAACACGATGAAATGAAATGTAGCTTTGCAGATACAGTCCTAAATAATACTCAGATTGAGGCTAAAAAAACCAAAATTGATAGAACATACTTCAAACACTGCATTTATTACAAAGGTGCATAGAGTTTATGCCATTTCTTTAGAACGCTTACATGTAAACTACAAACACCGTTCAAAGCTAGGTTACAGTATGTAATAAAGTCAACAATGATTATCTAGTAAATTCAGTACAACAGAATAGTCTACTGTGTTTAATTTCACAAAACATGTTTGAAACAAAGGCACTTACAGAATTACCAAAGTGAACATATACTCTTTCAACATTTAGTATTTTAATTCCATTCCCCCTCTCCTACAGCACCGTGGGTAACCAGTTTGACACGAAGGCAAAAGCTACTTGGACTGACACAATAGCAGCGCTTAAACTAAAAGTCTATGGATCAACCTCTCCATCTTTTCTGTAACCATCCCATTCTCTTAACTATACGAAAACAAGTTTCAATGGGCTGCATGGTGACAACTGAATAAAATTTGGTCCTATTCCTTATTGCTAATGATGATTAATACACTAACAATAAGAAAAGATGTGATTAAGTGCTTCAATTATGAAGTGAGGTAAGTGGATCCTTTTCTTTCAATGAGTTCTGTAACTGGAGCAGTAATACTACTGAAGTAGCTCCTTTTGTATTAATGATTCGTCTCTTCTCTTGTATGTAGTTATCATTAGCATATGTTCACTGAGGGAAAGGTGTATGTTTTCAGGCTCCTTAACCCTACCCCTCATCTCCTCCCACCATACCGTGGTGCTCATGGTAATTTATTTGGTCTGTACAACATCTACACCAAAACCTCAGATTTGGCCACCTCCGTTACTGTTGCCACTTTACTATCCTACGACCTTCTCCTTAGGGCTGACAGCAGGTGACTAAGCCTGCTTCTCATGAAATTGTAGGTTTTCCTTTCACAACTAACCCTGCCAGGAGCCATACGCTTTGTCTCACCAGATGGAGGAAAGGAAGAGCGGTGCAGAGCAACAACCCCATGAAGCCCAACACCAGGACACTGTCCTTGTGCCCTGAGAGCTGCAGGGCAGCTGTGCTCACCACTGACTCCATCCAGGCAGGTGGCTAACAAGGATGCTGGAATAGCCTCTGCCCTCCTGCTGTAAGAATAAACACAGAGGGGTAGGATCTATAGCAAGGGAATTATTTCTGCAGTTACTCAGTGCCCTCCCACACATAAAAAAAATCCAGATTTCTAGGGAAACTCTTCAGTGTCCATACAGGAAACACTGTCCATTTTTGGTCGTTCTCACATAACTCCTAACAGTGTAATGAAGCATTGCCCAATTTCTGGGCTTGCAAGGCAGGAAAGAGGAGGAACACACAGATACAGGGTGTGCATGCTCTGTGAGTGCTTCTTGGCACCAGTTCATGCTATTAACTTCAAAACTCTAGTAAGAGAGGTGTAACAGAAGGGTATAGGTAGTAATGAATCCTAATGCTAAAATCTTTCTATAAGTTTATTCTGAAATGCCCTGAAGACTTTCTTGAAAAAAATAATTGTAATAACCCAGAAATAAACTCAAAATTCAGGAAGAAAAATAAGGCTGGCTTTGACAGCAGCAGTTTCCATCCATTATATGAGGTAAAACAATGCCACCATCAATGTTCTTCAAACAGTAATATACCCTAAATGTAATCACAGGACAAATGGCTTAATGGCCTCTTTAAAAAAGTAAAATCAGTGTATGAGATATGTCAAAATTATTTTGCTAATTATGTCACAGTGATACATACAACAGACTAGATAGCTCCACTGAGGAGTAATAAATTGTATTTCCGTGTTAGAAGAGATAAAATGGTACAGGACACTAAAAAAGAAAAAAAAATCATGAAAACACATTACCTCGCTGTGACCAAATCCTACCACTCCTTTCCCTGACTTCTTGTGCTGTGCTCAGCTTTATGGGAGTGCTGAAAACAAAAGGGAGCTTTAATCTCTACTGTGTGTTGGGCTGGGATTTCTTAACCCCCGCCCGTATATTATTCTTCAAATGCAGACTGAGTTTATAAAGATCTGTCATCCCCAGGTTCCTGCTGTTTACGGTTCCCAATAGAGACAGACAGTGATAAACCCTAAGCATTTAAAAGCCCTAATCTATTTGATATCCCATCTCTCCTGTAAAATAAATTCCTTGTCCATGATGAGGCAGGACTGAACACTGGCAGGTACTTCTGCTTAGCACCTCAGTAAGGTGCCAATTTTCCTTCCAAACATAATCAGCAAGATATGACTTAAGTAAGCTTGTCCAATAATACCTGGCCAACAAATATTTGTCCAGTAGTTTTTATGAAGAATTCTCAGATTTTCATCTTTTGATTTATTTGTTCTATGAAGTGGCAGAGAGTTTGGTTTTGTTGTTAGTTTCCAGCTATAAATTAAGATGGCCTGAGAAAACACCCAACGAAGGCACAGTTCTTCAGCCTTAAAATTGGGAAAGAAAACAAGGAAATTATCAACTCATACTATTTAGCACAGAAAAATGTAACTTGTCGAAACACAATTAAAGGTGGTTTGCTATGTGTTTAAAAAAAGGAAAATTCCCTTTTGAATGGTAAATGAAATGTATTGCATTGTAGTTTACCTACAATAATAATAGTAGCTCCAAAACATGCAGAACATACATAACATATATCAGGTAGTTTCTTGGAGATTAAGTTTTTATGTTTTAATACTGTGCAAAAGATTGCTACAGCTTTGGGTGTTTGACAATGCTAGTATTAGACCATTCCTTTCAAAAGTATTGCACAACAAATGTTATTGTGGTTCTTATTTCTGAAGTATTCCTTCTTCATGCTCTTCTCATTGTATATAGAAAAAAATCTATTTTTGGATTTGCTTGAGGTATAAATTAACAACTTCTGCAAGAAAATACTCCTTCCTTGTACTCAAAGCATTTAAAAAAAAAAGAAAAAGATAATGAATTAACTTTCACTTTACTTGGACAAAAGTTTGCTATCTTCCAGAAAAATATACTATACTTGCACAGTGTAAACAGCACAAATTATACTTTAAAAAGTTTTGTATGCAGAAACATAGTAGAAGATCTTTTCAATAGGTGGGCTTCTGAGGATCCACATAAGCAGGGTTGTATGGGGGCTGGCTGACTGGGTAAGGTGCTCCAGCACCAGCTGCAAAAGCAAAACAGAAGAAGAAAAAAAAAAGTTTGTACAGTTTACATTCTGAATTCTACATCTATAGTGGCAACTTCTGTTTTGAGCACATAATTAAGAGGTTCAACTTTCTGGCATCTTAACTGTACTCGAGATCAGTTTGTCCTAGCTCATAAGGCATCCACATTTCAGAAGTATGATCACAAAGACCTTTGATCTTGTGGGGATTTTTCTGATGCTTGAGTGTACATGAGTATGGTGGTAGCCACAAGCTCATGGTTAGCCATAAAGGGATGACCCAAACAAACAGCCAGTGGACGTCAGAGATGAACAGACAACAGGATATACCTGATTGTATGTCAAGAAGTGAAAATAAAACCGCTGGGCAAGAGGACTTGAGAAAGCATTTTAGGATTCCTTTAGGAAGAATGCTTTCCTGGTTAAGTGTCACACAGACAACTAAAAAATTAAAATAAAAGAGAAAAAAGTGTCCCCCCACTACCGAGAACATTAAAGAGTTTTACGTATATCCTAAATGTGTATCACTCGGAAGAAAACCATTATTCCTAGTACTCTGAGACAAGCTGCTTTCAAGTGGCTTCTTCAAGTTCAGGTCTGCCAAGGAGCATGAGTTAGTCCAAATAACACAGCACCTGATCAGATCCCTGAAGGCACAAGTGTGGTTATCTTTCCCTGATCTTGTAAAGTGAGTGGGTTCGGCTCCTGGGTGACAGAGCAGGTATTCTCTCCCTTGCGCGAGCTAAAGAAGAGACTGCCCCTTGGTTTGGTTAATAGACAAGAGAAATAAAGTAAAGAGCTCTCATTTTGAGGCTTTTCTCAGCTGGGAACACAGAAAGTGCTTCAAGATCTTCCCAGAGAAAAAGGATTTTAATAACTAACAAACCAGCAACAGTTTGAGAAACCAGAGTGTAGGAGAAGCAAAACAACCAGTTTATTGGCTCCCTCACGTGATAAAGATGAAAACAAAGAACTTTGGGGTAATCCCATAAAGCCCACAGCTTCTTCAGAGATAACAATAGAAAAATAAAGTGAACAGGGCCTGCCAAGCCAGTGTTTTTACACGCAGGGCTGTTTTGCACATTGTTAATGTGCAATTTCTAACTGATTTGCAAATGCTTAAGACCATGAACAACCATTTTATATTTGAGTTGTCACAAGAGAGTTACTTTCTAAGGGCATTTCCTGCTATTCAGGACTGTACTTTGCTTGTTATTTAAAAGGATGAACAGCGTGGTTTGTAAGAGAGCTTGAAGATCCTAGGACAGGTAACAGTCTAGTTTTGGCCTCTCTGAAGAGCCAGGAGCCAACTGTTCAGAGAACAGCTATTACCAGCAGAAGCAGGAATTAGTAGTAACAACAACAAAGGTGCATGAAAACAATGCTGTGAAAGGACAGCAGAAGAAAAAAAAAGAAGATTGTGATAATTCCAACTGCTAGTCTTCGGCAAACTTGTCTGAAGTTGATCAGAGGCTTGTTATTGTATAAACATAGCAATGAATTACTAGAAAATGCCATCTGTGTATACATCAAAACATCTAGCAAATATTAGATCAGAAAGGGCATGTAGAAACACTCAATTACTATACATATGTTAATTGGACTTGGATTTTAATATGAAATTTCAACTGAATTAGTAAAAAATTCTACTGGATCCACCGATAGTCCCACACACCACCAAACTTTGTCAATACAGCTCCAGCTATACCTCCTCTTGCAGTACTTAACATAGAAATGGTGATGGTGAAACTTTAGTAAGAGTGAATTACAGCATCCACCACCACTTGAACTTTACATAATTTGTTTACATTTACATTAATATAGTCATAGAAAATATTAGATGTAAGTAATACGAGATTGATTCCAACACAACTGTCTCTTTAGCTATTTAAGAGATGAAGAAACACTCAGCATTGCCTTACCTGCCACCGTTTCATGATAAGCTGGGGGTCCTGATGGCTGCATGGGGTAAGGGGGGGGATACTGTACAGGGTACGGTGCTACCGGCATTCCCGGTTGTGGCTGGATAGCCACAGGCTGATATCCTTGATACGGGGCTACCGGGTAGTTGGGTGGCACTCCTTGTTGTTGGGGATAGGGAGAGTGAACCACTGTAGTGGAAGTAGTGGTGGTCACAACAGCTACAAACAAGCAAAAGGAACATGGTTAGTGCTGGTGGTTCTAGGTGATCACCTGGGACAGCCAACAACAGCAGTGTAAAAAACATTCTCTCTTAAGATCAGTTTCTCACTTCAAAATCTGGTTAATTTCATTTTCGAAGTTCCACGAAAGATTTAGAAATGCATGCCTCAAAATATCCTTCCATTGATCTCAGTGGTAATGAGAGCCTTCACGTACTGGGAAAACAGCCAACTTATCTCCTTGTTTCTCAACCACAAAGAACAAAGAATTTTTTTCTCGGACTCTTCAAAATCCAGGAACTCAGTCCTGCAGCCAAGTTATCTATCATTCAGTATGAGACTGGAAAACCTGCTAATTCTAAATGTGATCTGCTTTTAAGGATTAAGGTGATAAAGATCTCCTTTATTAGGTAAGGAGCTTCCGACCACGATTGCCCAAATGAGTTTTCTTTTGTACGCTGTCTACACACTAATACACTCACATGTTAACACATCTTTCTCCAAATAATGTGTATTTGGCTTTCTGACTGTTAAGTCATTGATTTTTGTAGGAGCTGATGTTGGAGCATTGGTTCCTATCTCTTAGTGGGACATGGGAGTATTAACACCTTCTAATAAACTGCAATAATCTATTTTCAAGATTTCCTTCCTCTTTATGCTACAATTATAGGCTTTGCTCAAGATTGCATTGTTGCAGTCCTGGGCATTTGGTGTATTTTTCAGGTATATTTTTAAGAGACAGGTAAAAAATTCGTTCTATCCCCTGCTTACCTAAATAAACCAAACTAAACAAAAACTCCAAAACAAACAAACAGAAAACCCCACACCACAACCCCAAAAAAATCCCTAAATCCACACATGGGGTGTGGTGGGAAAAGAGAACTTCTAAATGCTTAGAAAATATTCCAAAACATCTCCCTGCAACTTCACATTCTGAAACAGCTTAAATGTTTGTTTTTAATGTTGCAACATATTGCAACATCTGTAGCAGAGAGGCAAGGTAAGATTATTTTCACCCTTTAAAGGAACAAAATTCTTCAAGGGGGAAAAAATATATATAAAATAAAGTAATGTTCAGAGATGTGAAAAAGAAAATAAATATACAGGTACTTACGCCTTGGTCTTCGACATGCTTTATACAAACAGCAACAGGAACAGGTGAGGCATAGAATAATAGTAATTATAATCACTGCACAAACAGTGACTCCAATCGCAACAAGGGTTCCAAAACTGCAAGAAAGATACCACCAGAAGTAGTAAGAGTATTTTCACACAGATCTACTACTCTTTAACCTAACCTAAGGTTCTGTCGCAAACACACTGCTCCTCCTCCAATCTGTTACTTTTACTGCTTCATGCATTTGAATAAGAAATGGGAAGAATTGGCCAGTGGAAGCCGATCAACCCCTATCACAGAACACGCTCCCCCGTACGTGGAAAGGACCCAATGCGAGTGTTTGGCCCCTCTCATTTTTGTGCAACTGTGATTCTTGATATTTTAGTGCAACTGTGTGTCCCTTTTATGTATTCCAAAAGGTTTCAGTCATAAGATTACGAAATCACTGGGTTGATGACTTAATTTTCCAAGCATTACTTGCCTGCTCTGAATACCCAGGTAGGCACGTCAGAAACAGGTAACCCCAGACTTTGGGGTGACAGCAAGTTTTTACCACATTCGTAAGATCTCCCAGGCCCAGTCTCAGGACAATCTCGGTACCAAGCAGACCTCTCCATGCTGCAGATTCTTGACAGGTTCCTTGGCATTTGTAAACACTTGTTTCAGAAGGCACATTTCACATGGTTTGGAAGACCTGAAATTCTGCCAGCTTTACTGCAATGGCAAGTACATTGTGCTACGTTATGGGAGACAGAAACACTGCCTAAACCACCAAAATCTAGTATGGAAAGGCCAAATATTACATCAGCTTTACCTCTGTGACATGTACCAAATGATGGAGGCAAAGGTAAAGCTTCTAGAAACAACTGTTTATAAGTTCTGTTTACCACACAGGGAAGAAAATGTAACACTGTAAAGCATTAAATGCCCTTGTAACAATTCCCTTTTAAGTGTTAATTCACATGATCTGTTTCCTACTGTCTGAAATGAATAAAGCCCTTCTTCCACAGAAGCCAAAGTCTCCAGCAATTTTATTTCTTAAAAAAATGCAACATGTATCAGTTTTGGGAACAATTGCAGGAAGTCAGTTTTAATGGACAACAGGCTCAAAAATACCGAGTAGAGAGCTGGTTTTACATCCATCCTGTTTTTGCTTCTTCGGAGAGATTTTGGCTACAGAACTCTAGCTTTTTTTCCTGCTCAGTTTCCTGTTAACAGCTTTAAGTGAAATGACATCTCCAGAACCTCCAGCGATTTTCGCTTGGCTACCAAACAGCCATCAAATGTGAAAAATGTTTTTGAGTATCAATGAAACGACACTGGAAGGTTAAATCACTGATGGGTTTAAAAAAAAAAAAGCAAATCACTCTCTTCCTAGCCCAAATTTGGAACACCTCACCTCAGTCTTCTAGAGCAACTTAGCCCCTCAGTAAGCTGGACACTGAACATAAGCAGTCACAAATAAAACAGGTTCAATTTAAAATACATTTTTCCTTTCCCAAGAGAAGTTACATCAATTTTATTCTGCTTCTGCAACACCTAGAAGAAAAAAGCTTGGATCAAATCTCTTTCAAGAATCTGAACAACAATTTTATCTTCCTGTATCTAACTTGTGCACTGATTTTGCAAAGTACTAAATATAACACTCCTCAAGTACTAAATCTAACACTGCAGACTGCCTACATGGTCACTGCACCTAAGCATTTCCATGGGAAACAGCAAGCAGCGGCTGCTGCAGCCTCCTGGCGTCACAGAAGCCGTGTCAGACACACTACCAGGAAAGCAAACCCATGATTGCAACACAGCTGCAAAATGTAAAGACACGTGCATGCTTTGTCACGTTCACTTGCACCTTTACAGAATATTTTTCACATGCTGACTTGCACATGCAAGTGCTTTCCTAACCATGCTGCTTTTAAGTGCTCCCCCATCCTTCTCACGAGCATTAGTTTCACTTCAGCACAGTAAATCCACAGCCAGCTTGTCTCCACTCAAAAAAATCCCCATATCTTTCAAGCCTGGTATAAAAAGGAAGATATCAATGCAGTTTTGGGGAGGATGAGGGGTGGGAAGAGAGAGAAAAAAAGGGAGATAAACATGCACAACGATACCACATCTTGAAACAGAGGCTGCCTCCTGTCCATGAGGCCAACAGCAAACACATATCAAGTTATAAAACACGAGCTGAATACTTGTGTATGTGGAAATGCATTAGATTTAAGCGCAACCTGTGGATTTATATTAATTATACTGGGTCTTTACTGTACACTTGTAATATAAATTCATATATACACTGGAGAAGAAAAAGAAAGAAGTCTGCACAATGGATTCATACATTAGACTTGACTGTCTGATTGCAACATTCACAAGAAACAGCATGAATGACTGGGACAAACTATGGACACCTCTAGAAATGGCATGACAATGTTAACTACAATTACTGCTACTTGTGGAGTCCCGTTGGTATTTTCCTTGCTCTCGTTCTCACTTCTGTATCAACCCTGAGAAAGCTCTCTCACTAGGGAAGTTAACATTTCATTACACACAATTACTGCCAAACAGTATTAGCAGAGACAGCAAAGGAAAAGAGTCTTCTGGAAGAGTTATTCCTGGGGCTTTTTCCCCAGTAAAGAAGGAAAAAGGTTTTTTGCTAGTGAACTATGCCAAGGAAAGGACTTCTTGTGTCAAGGAAAGAGATCAGGCCTGATAAAGACAACTAGAATTCTTTACTTCTACAGGACAATGAATCTCTTCGAGCTTTAGCAAAGGCTGGGCAAAATCAAACACAGCTAACCAGGAAACAGCAGGAAACTGGCAGAGAGCCCTTATCTTTCACGATCAAATTCAGTTCAGATATGGCAAGAGAGAAAACAGCACAACCCGATCTACAGCCAAGCTGGCCACCAACAGATAAACATTGGGCAGTTTGAAGCATGGGCTCCACTTGCTTATTTGTAATAAAGTTTTCTGCTCACTGAAGCACATGCTTTATCGCCTATTTACTACCTCTAATAAGGAAAGCAACACAAGCAAAGTTCAGGCAGAAAAACCCCACCACATCTTTATTTTCACCCAGCTGAGACACACAGTGCCTCTTCATCATTTGTCTGTGTCTTTGCTAAAATGACACAACCACAGCACGATGATGTTTTGCATACATCTTTTAGAGAGCTAAATGGAGACACGTATCTTAAGTATAGGTGTGTCAGGCATACACACTTTAAAGTGCAGGTCTCTGTGTGCGTGTCTGTGTAAACACTGTGATTCAGTTCTACCCACTGAAGTACCATGTCATTACTACAGACCAAAATTATAAGCCTTCAGAAACAGCCCAGTGAGTGAAACAACAGACAGGAGTGAGTTCTACGCAGAGTTTTCTAAGGAGTGTACACAACTGGATTACTGCAGGCATTTTTGTCACCTACTTTACAGCAGAAGCTTAATTCTCCTGCCAGTGCTTGGGATCGTGCACAACTAATGTCTTGAAAGAGCAGAAGGTAGTGGGACACTTACAGAAAACAAAACAGTATGTGCTATCAACTTGCTATGTGCTGCATCAACACCCTCTTTCAACAGCAGAGCTCTTCAAAAATATTGGTTTTCTAACAATTTCTATTGATAATCAAAACTAGCAACACTCTTTTGGAATATCTGAATGGTCAGGCACTACCTTACCGAAATAACATCTGTCTTTTTCATGACCAAGAAGTACTGCCCTGAAGCACTCCTCTTCTGAATGTTCAGTAATCGTAGAATCATAGAATGGTTTGGGTTGGAAGGGACCTTAAAGATCATCTTGTTCCAACCCCCCTGCCATGGGCAGGAACACCTCCACCAGACCAGGTTGCTCAAAGCCCCATCCAGCCTGGCCTTGAACCCCTCCTGAGACTGGGCATCCACAGCTTCTCTAGGCAACCTGTTCCAGTGTCTCGCCACCCTCACAGTAAAGGATTTCTTTCTAGTGTCTAATCTAAATTTCCCCTCTTTCAGTTTAAAACCATTATACCTCATCCCATCACTACACTCCCTGATCAAGAGCCCCTCCCCATCTTTCCTGTAGTCCTCTAAGGACTGGAAGGGACTCTAAGGTTTCCCCAGAGCCTTCTCTTCTCCAGCCCGAACACCCCAACTCTCTCAGCCTTTAGAGGCTGAGAGTAGAGGGCTCCAGCCCTCGCAGCACCTCTGTGGTCTCTTCTGGACTTGCTCCAACAGGTCCATGTCCTTCCGATGTTGGGATCCCAGAGCTGGACACAGTACTCCAGGTGGGACCTCACCAGAGCAAAGGGGCAGAATCACCTCCCTCATCCTGCTGGCCACGCTTCTTTTGATGTGGCCCAGGATGTGGTTGGCTTTCTGGGCTGCCAGCACACACTGCCAGCTCACGTTGAGCTTCTTATCAACCAAGACCCCCAAACTCCCTCTCCCCAGGGCTCTCTAAATCCAATCTCTGCCCAGCCTCTATTTGTGCTGGGGATTGCCCCAACCCAGGTGCGGGACCTTGCACATGAAAGTGAAAAAGAACAGACATGAGAGATTGTAGCTTAAAGATTCTTCCACTGAATGGTTAACCAAGAAAAAAAAATAATCAAACAAAACCCAAACAAGAAACCCACACCTTACCCCCTGCATTCTGCAAACAAACGTCAGAGTGCAGAAGTCAGGGTGGCCACAGCACCCGATCAGAACACTCTGCTGGCGTCACAGTTTGAGCATGGATTTCCAGACTCCCACATTATAGATACCATAGTCTCTAAATAAAGCACACACTGTTATAAACAGCTTGAGCTCATTCACTGCCATTTCCTGCTTCTTTCTCTTCACATAAAAGCTAACTTTTGCCAATAATTTAATAGAAAACAAAATTGAGAACAAAACCAAACCTAACAGCAGTTTTACTGCTGCAATGTTAAATTCCAACTTCTCATAAAATCCACAGGAAAGTAAGTATGAAGGGACGATTCCCTATCCCTTTCCTACCACCACCTCTCTCCTTCCTCATCCTACTCCTATTCTACTCATGTTCTTTCACCTTTAGAAAGCATTAAATTGCATAAGTAATAAGCATACCTCACCAACCCACCTTACCTTTAAAGTTTTCTAATTATTCAAAGCACATATCAGTTCACATAAAGGGAGTTACGGGATTAGTGCCTGTTTTACCCCTTTTGGTACTGGATGAAGGGCAACGGACACATTAAAATTGGAGAATCAAACTGGGGCTCTAAATAGCACTATTTGCAGAAGTTAATTCTCAAGGCAGTTTTTGTCCATATCCAAGATATCAATTTTAAACACTGTGAAGGGAAAGAAAATGTGAAATTCTTTGACCGTATTTAAGGCCTTTTAAAATACCCACGTTTCAATTCCAATAAACATAATTTTAAACCTCATTAGTAGCTTGAATCACATAAGCTGGAAACACTTTCTAAGTCCTGCTATAAAGAAAGTTTTTGTATATCTATGCATTCATGACACTGGGACACACTGCAACTTCTGTCTTTAAAAAAAAATAATACCCAAACAAACAACAACAGGACCACTTAGTTCTGCAAAATTAGTTTAAGCAGCCTATTTATTTTGCAAGTTTCAATCTACTCCAAGATTTGTTCCATGCTACAAGAAACATGTTGGCAGGGTCCTTTTCAAAAGCACGGCTGCTTTTAAAAACATTTGCAAATACTGACTTATGGCTGTGACACAGGGTGGTCTGGAAAGACTTCAGAAGATAACTTAGGCCATTCCTAAAAGTCTAAAAAAATTGAGTACACGCATATCGTTCCTTACTGCTCCAGAAAGGATAGAGTTCCCAGATGTCTGTCAGAATGGTAAATGTCCAGACTTGCCCTGACTCTAGTATAAGGCATGACCAAACAAGTTCCCAGACTAAGATGCTTTCCTAAATCCAACATTTTAGTTGCAGCCGTATAATGCTGCATATTGCTTCTAAAGCTTAGCAGGAAAATAAAGGATAAACTTTTTTTTTTTAAAGAAAAAGCAATAAGACTTCCCATGAGTCTTTCAGAGGGATTAGGTTTTACAACTTTACAAACAACAGACTTCCTCAGTTTAATTTTTTTAGCATGGAGATTCAAAACATAAGAACCACTTCGCTAGAGACTCAAAAAAACCCATTTACTATTATACAAAAAGCAAACTCCTGTGAGGTTAATACTCACAGGAAAATATTAGCATGATTATTAACACCTGACAGACCAACCAGCCTATTTTAGCACAGCCAAACTATTAGCTCCCACTGAAAACCACTAAAACTTCTCACAACTTTCCATAGTTCTTTCTAGGTACCCCCCAAAAGAGAAAAGTTTGCAGCAGGAGCCCCCCCGAAGCAATTGCTGGGACACCTCTGCTTACCTGCAGTCTAAACAACCCTGAGCTATGTCCCCAAAATCAGGAGAAAGCCACACAGCTGAGCGCAGCCCAGTGACCCTTCACATCAGCCAAACTAGCTCTGGCACGAGAACCAAGACTAAAGCAACCACAATAATGCCATGGTGAGCCAGCAAGCCCTGCGACTGCAAAAGTGCTGTAGAAAAAGAATGCAAGAGTCTTTTGAGAAAAAGTTTGCTAAATATGTACTGAATGGGGCCTTCTTCTATTTGGTCAAATAGGAAGCTGATGTGGGTTACTCTAAGCCCAAAATAATGAACTTTAATTAAATCACAAAGACCTACTGGAAGTAAAGTTAGTTACTACTTTTTTAGAAGAAGACACTAACTTCTCATTTTTTTTAAGTAACATGTAACAGGTTTAGCACAACAAGTTCTTAAACAGCCCATATGAGAAAGTAGCAGGGAGGGAACTTCCTGAAGTTTGTGGTTTTACTCAGACATCCGACACCCGGATCCAACAGGTTATTATGGAAGATGTATACAAGCATCTCTTTTTGGTCTATAAACAGCGCACTTAAGACTAAATATGTCTATTTACAGAAATTCCACATGTACCACCTACA
>VXAK01020792.1:0-29616 GCA_013399435.1 Arenaria interpres
AAAAAACAAAAAAAAAACCAACATTTTAAAAGATCTTTTGAATATTGAATAACTGAGAGCATATTTCTCCTCCTTCCTGCTTCAGCCCTTGGCTCTTGCTTTAGTACTGGTCAGGATTGCTAAGTAGAACTAGGGCAGCTTGAGATGCTTGAAGGGTGGCGAAAGTTGCTGGTATTAGGTATGCTTCATCTTACGGCTTTTGAAAACAAGAAATGCAAAGTGCTGTCAAGCAACATTTTTGTAAACTAGCTCAGTTTACAAAAGTATGAGTATTCAACAGCTTCATATAAGATTAATATACATTCCTATAGCATTAATATATAGTTAAGGCTTTTGAAATGTATTTTCAGAAAAATTCACGATTCTAGATCACTAAGAGATCTAAGCAGGAACTTTCTATCAAAGTACTGTTTTACATTGTAAACGAAACATAATCATCAGACAGCACTGTAACTGTGTAGACAAACATTAGTTCTAAGTGTTTGAACTTTCTTTGACCTCAACAAAGTCATCTTTGACCTCAACAAACTAAGTCTGCAAAGTAGAGTTAAGGTCTGCATACCAGGAAAACAAAGCTTAAAAATGTGATGCTTTCTTATCTCCTTACAAAATCATATGCGTGTAATTAGTGCCATTGAAATCAATGGGACTACTTAGATTGATATGAAAGAATTTATTGGTTTAGAACTGTATCTTTTAGCCTAAAAAATGAAAGGTGTATATCTTTTTCAAAAGAAGTTACCTTAGTATATAGTGTAACGTATCTTACAGCCTCAGGAGAGTATAAATTTATATCCAAGACAAGAGGGTAAAATTATATCTGTCCTGAAATGGACTTTGAAATTTCATTTAGGAACACTCCTATGGGTTAAAGCTTGAGGTAAAAAAACAAACAAACAAAAAAAAAACAAAAACAAAAAAAACCACCAAAAACAAAAACAAACAAACAAAAAACCAAAACCTCCAAAGAGAAAAACACCACAAACCAAAAGCAAAAACACACAAAGAATATTATTTAAACAGGAGATTTAGGCTTCATCATTTTGGTTATATCTCATCCCACAAGAACGCCTGAGGATTTATGACCCTTATCCTGACACTTAGGATTTTTGAAATTTCATTGTTTCTTTTTCTGAGCAGCCTTCACATTGAGTAAGATTGAACAATCTTGAAGTAGTCTTTAAAAATTTCTCTCCTGTTAACTAAGAAATCCATCATATCTAAGGAATTAATCTCACTGTTACCAGTAATCGCTGTTCTCTGAAGTGGCACCTATCAATTTTAGTGCCTATTTACAAAAGATTATTAAAAAAATCATTGATTTCTGCAGACCAATAACCACCTACTTTAAACAGAAAGCCAATTTTTTTTAGCAGTGTTGTACGTGTGAGAAAAGTGTGTGTTGGTAGTAATGACCCTGATCTAAGTGTGCTGTTTGAATTCACTCAACTGAAATAAGCCCTAAAAACGTGTGGTGTGTTTTGGTTTTTTTTCTCCAAAGAGAAAAAAAAATACACGGCAAATAAAAAGGAGAGTGATACAAAAAGTGTTTGTAGATGTTTGAGGCTATCTTCATCAAGAAACGCTTTGATTCGATTGTTTGATGTTACAGCATCCAAGTTTTACACCTCTGCCTCCCAGTCTAGAATCTTAATGTTTTCTGTTAGTGTCTGATCTACTGTCAGTGAGCTTGGAACGGGCCCTAAATTGTACTGATCAAGAGGCCACGTAAGCTGGCAAAATAGGAAGTAGGACAGAAATATAAACTAAAAACCACTAACTCTTTCTCAGTCCTGCTCAAGGGTACATCATTGCCAACTTATTCTTTTAGCGCTGATCACAGATTTCTTTCAAGCTAAATTTAGTTTTTAATTGAAAAAGTCTTTCATGTAATGACCTTCACTGCAAATTGAGAAGATTCACAGCAAGTTGCTTTTTCTTCTCCCCTCTATGCTGTGCGTGGGCATTTAATGAGTAAATAGCTAAACCATTGCTTTGGCAATTGGAATGGCAGAGAAGAAAGGATGGAAAGGGCCAGTGTTTGTTATAGAAAAGTATATTTGTTCTGGTCAGGTAAAGTTCATGATTCCAAGTGAGGCAGTTCTTTATGGTACTTTAATAAATTCTGGAAGTCTAAAGGCAAGCTGATCGTCTGCTAGATGTATGGAGCTCCGGTCAAACTCGTAATTTAAAGGTGGGATTTAACTTTAGTCTATACCATTCTTCATTTCACTCCTACTGTGCTGCTTGTCCTGATATTAATTAGTAGCTATTGGAAATTTTGTCCAAAGATAGGCTGGCATGATAGTAGAGTTGGAGTAAAAGAGAAGTTGAGGAAAGAAAATGAAAAATAAAACCTTCTGGAAATGCCATTAAAATATTTGGCTTAACTGAACAGCAACAAATGCCAAAGGCATAGGCTCTTTATCTAGGCCTGCAGCAGTGACCCTTTAAGCATTTCTGGCTGCTAGGTTCACCAGTGACAAAATAAACTGTCACCTGAACCAACAAGGTCCAGGCAAGAGATCACTTCTCTGCAAACAGTGAAGGTTGTCTAAAAATGTAGCTTCCATGCAAAAGGCTGTTATGGCCATGTTAATGGTTCCTATCATCCCACTCCTGACGGCGGAGCAGGACAAGAGCAGACTAAACTACTGGTTTTTTTTCCTCCTCCTTGAATCTTTCAGGAAGAGGCGGTAGTTAGTTATTTAGAGTAGGAAAGTACCCTACAGCATTACAAAGTGATTAGTCGGGACACACAAGCTTTTCTTTCAAATCAGCAAGGACAAGGGCCTCTGAAGTCCAGACCACCAATGAGCTGGAATTGCAAGTGGATTCAGTTTTAAGTATCTAAAAAAAAAAAAGCAAAGGGCAAATCTCAGTTTCCTAATCTATGACATAGTAAGGATGACTACTTCACCTGATCTTTTTAAGAGGTAAATGCCTACCCGTGGGCTGGTACTGGCTGCACCAGACTTGAGATCATGTTTCAAACAAATGGGAAGAATGTCGCAGACCCTGCTGTACTTACGAGTTTAGTCTTTCTGGATATCCAAAATAATGGACATCAGCTCTTGCAACACGGTAGCAAGAGGAAGCACAGTTGTCAGAGGAAGCACATGGCTAACTTATAGCCATTTGGAAGATGTGGAAACTACACAAGACAGTAACTTAAGCAAATTTTTTTTAATGTAAAATTCGAATGAGAGGGATCACTGCGTGGCAAACCAGATTTATTTGAACAAACAGGACCACAGTGGCTACTCATGCTGTAAAGTTAGAGAGAGCTCATCTATTTTCACAAATTTAGGTCTTGTTAAGTGACACAGCAGATAAAATATATATTTAATGTTTTGCTTATTTTTAGTGATGCAGGAAATACATTACTGAAGCTTTCATCACTTTATTTTTATGTCTTAGGAGCTGCAAGTGCACGTGGACCAAATCACAGAAATGGCAGCAGTAATGAGAAAAGCCATTGAAATCGATGAAAGGCAGGGCTGTAAAGAGCAGGAACGGATCATTCAGCTTGAGGCAAGTATGAAACAAACCAGCAATGGCACAAATAGCAAGGGAGTGGATGTTATCACGGTTATTTCTGTTGAGTTACTGTATCTCTTGAGAGTGACTGTACCGTTCACTTACGCTGCTGTTTTGCTACACTTCCCTTGTTGAGTGGGCTGTAAGTAGCATTTTCCCCACTATAGCTTACTCTCAAGTCCTGCACAGGTGATACTTCTTCAGCAGAAATCAGTGATTTATATTTACGTACTGGTTTTCTCTCTGAGTGTAGCAATGAGCTAGGATATAATACAAATTCATCATAAGAAGACAGCAGTATGCAAAGAATAATTCCCCCCGCCTTTGGCTTGCAATATTATTATTTTTTAATAATAATTTTGTGCTTTTGGGGGGATTCCCCATTGCATATTATTGGAACACTATTGCTCTTTAAGTGCTCGCAAAGCATCTCATTATGGGTCAGGGTGTGTGGAAAGAACAGATTTTATTTTTTTTTAAATGCAACATTTGAACTTAATTCCCCTTTTCTTACCCATCTTTGTGTTTTTTTCTTTTTTTTTTTTTTTAATCCTTAATGCCCATTCAAAAGAGCAAGAGGGTCAGAAACCTGATGTTGTTAGTTTTAGAAGATAACGTAGCACTACCTGATTGCAAATCAGTATTTTAATCTTTATGCATACGTTTGGAGAAGAGGGGAGGGGAGATTATTCACGTTAACTTGACTTCTTTCTGGAGTTCTATTAAATGCCTTTTCTTTCTTGGGTTATAGCAAGAAAACAAAGGCTTGAGAGAAATTCTTCAAATAACTAGAGAATCATTCCTGAACCTCAAGAAAGAAGATGCATCAGAGAGCACCTCTCTGTCAGGATTAGTAACAAGCAGTGATTTGAGCCTGAGGAAAAGCTAAAGACTGTGGAAGTCAACAAGCTTCAATTGCACACTTGACAAACGGAGTATCAGGGGTCACTCGTCAAGCACTTGTTACTGAATAGGGCACCAGCAAGCTAATGTATCTTAAACTCCAGTTTAGTGGCTTTTATACTGCATAAAATAAATTAAAATTGGTATTCCTCAAAAGCCAAATGACAGATTAATTGCCATAGGTCTAACTTCAGTAGGAAGTGGATTAATGCACTTGCTGAATTGGAAATTATTTTTATATGAAGTCATTTTACAGGTAAGACAAGATTTCACATAATTTCTATAAATTGCTGCTCATGCAAACTTTCAGTGCACCTATTATATAATAAAGGTAAGATTTAAAGTCTGATTTCTGGTTAACAGCTAGTGACTTAAGAATATGTTTTGTGCATGATTCACATTGTTTTTTCCTTTTAATAAGTTTTTTTTTATAAAAAACCCAGCTCATTTTGCCACAAATCTGTTTAATGGAAAGGGTACATAGGCACCATAAAACTTAAGGGTTTCTCTTAGTGAGCCACAGAGTATCCTGTTGAAAGAAGGCCAGTTGTCTAAGCATAAGCAATGCTTTTGCAGTTGTTCAGTTTTATTTTATTTTTTTTAAATTGAACAAGATTGTTTAAAATATGTGTACTTAATTGTATTTTCAAAACAATAGCTGCACTCTCTTTATTGCTTTCTGGAACACAGCACAGTATCGTTCTGCCTTAAGTTTTACTTTTATGAGAGAAACCCAGGCTCGGTTCTCTAGAGGTGAGAAGCCACATCAGTCCCAGCAGTTTCTTCTCTTCTCTCTCAAACTTGCTGACTGGGAAACGGCAATTTGAAAGCACCCAAACAGCGGCAGCAGAAAGGTGGTTGGAGGAAGGAGGGAGAAGCTCTACGGCAAAGTTGGCAGCCTGCATGCCTGCAATCAATAGGCTTAATTTTTCTTTAAGTACTAAACAGCCACGAGGAAGGTTTCTAAGTAAATTTCAGGTACGTGTTATGTTTGCGCTAGGAAGAGATTCAATGTGCTATACGGACAAATAGACTGCTCGCTTTTAAACCTGAAGTACTTGCAGAAGTGAAAAGAAATTGGCTTTTCTAGATCAAAGTGCAGCTTATATCATATGCAGGTGCAATAGACGTGCTACACAAGACAGGCTTGTAGTAAAGAGGTGCTGAAATAATTCGTATTTGGCTTTTGTTTGTCAGACTACCACTTCTTGGTCAAGGCAGCAAGACCATTCCTAGTATTGATGTGTATCATCGCTTTTTGTCCAGCACATTAATGTATTCCCTACTTGGAAAGCATACTCAAAGCAGCAGAGTGAAAGCTTTCAACCACAGAAACCTGTAGAACTGCAAATACCACCCACAGTTGAATATTTTCACTGTTTAATAACCCGCCTCACACAAGGATTTGAACTCCTACTCTGAAATCAAGTGTCATTTAATCAAACTTGATTTTCAGCTGCAACAATGCAAAAGGAGTTAAGCATCAAGCACTTCTAAGTGTGTCAGTTCTAAATACAACTTCGTCTGACTCGGTACAGCTTCTGTGGGCTCAACATAAATGCACCATGGGTCTAAGGGTGAACTTGCGGTGCCCGGTCATCTAATTTGTAGGGAGCTTAATAGTTTTATTCTGTTGCTGTCAGTTGCTCCCCCTTCCCGTAGTGCCTTTAAGAGAAACAAGTGAAGCAGCGCGAAAGGAGTATTTAAGAGAGACAATAAATGCTAGTTTTCAATTAACTAGTACATGTACTAGGAAATGCATTTGTAAGGACAGAGAAATCAAGCTCTCTAAATCTTCTCTGCATTTTTTATAAACGGAGAAACTGCTACTTCTCTTTCCAGAGCATCTTGGCTTGTTTCTAGGCTTAGGAATATATTGAGGACATTCGTGTAGATGGGGAAAAAAAAAATTAAAATAATTTCAGAACTTGCTAAAAACCTGGGGGGAATTTTTTGGTGAATGTTTTAGCTCAAGCACAAAATCTACTTGTCTGCTATTATTTTCTGTAAAACTTTGCCAATGCTTCTGTAATTAAGATTTTGCATTTCTGCCATAGCTTGCAAGCTGGTGACTTATCAGAAGCAACATCTTTTTTTAATGGAGCGTTGTGCTGTTGCAAACTTATGAGAAGTTTTGGGTTCAGTTGATTAAGTTATTCTTTTTAGAAGCGTCTTTTCAGCCATTGACTGGTATCAGAGGCATTTATATCTATTTAACGCTGAATGCAGTTTTCTGGCTGACTTTCAAATGCAGTCTCCAGACCAGTACAGCAGAGGAGGGGTTGTTAGTCTGTGGCAGTTCTTTAAGGTTGCTCTATTACGAAATAATGCTTGATTAGTGTTTATTTTTGTAAATTAAAAAAATGTGACTTAATTTATCTATGCCTCGTCTTCACGTTTGATATGTCTCCCCTGTCATCCCCCTGATCTGATCACTTTAGGATTTTAAAGAACCTTCACAGTGTGTGGAGTGACTATTTTTCATTGCATACCTGTTATTTTTGTAATGCGGATAGCTTGAAAAGAACTTATGGCTAGAATTGTGTACTGTACAGTAAACTTATTTTATCAATAAAGTTGACTGAAAATACGGATGTCTTCATGGTTAATGTTAAGAAATACATCATTTTGCCATTTAATCAGCTTATTTTTATACTTTAAGGCAGGTAGGCCAATTTCTAGTGCTCACGTTGCTGCATAGCGGAGCAAAAAATCCTTTGTAAAATCTTTGTTTGCTCTTGGAAAATTGACAGTTTCTTCCATAGGGGCATTCATTCATTGATATTCATCCGTCAAAGGAACCACTGGAATTGTTTACTGAAACAGAGGAGCAGTAAGGATAAACAAAGCGCCGTCCACTGGGCTTTGATCTTTGGATCCAAACGTATTTTGGCACAGATAGACTATGACACTTGTGGGTTTTTTTCCTGAAGATTAAAAAAGTCACTTTGACTTGGTTCAAGCTCTAGTTTCCTTTCTCTGTGATGTGTAAATGATGTCGATGTCATACACTTGTAGGCTGACAGTGTAACGTTTTCTCCACGTCCCCATGATTTCTCAGAAAAGAAACTTGTTTTCAATATCATAAATTCTGTGTCAAAAGACAGGTGACAGATGCATGCTAAGTCATAAATACATGTAGCATCTCTTCAGCTGAGGTAAGGTAAAACTTAAGGGTAGCTTGAAACCAAATTGGGCTGGTTTGTACATCTACAAGTTTTAAATACCTTTGGCTTTTTAACAAACAGATTTGGATAGGAAGATTATGTTAAAATACAGAGCTAATGGCATTGTTTTCACGCAGACTTAACTTTTACTAGGATCCCATTGTAGATACCCAAAAAAAGGTTTACATTGGCGTAGGAAACTTTCGGTTTAGTTGGTAAACGTTAAGCTTTAAAAGCACTTGGACTGTTTAAAAAAAAAAAAAAACCAAAGAATTTCTAGATTTCCTATTTGAGTGTAAAACATGCACTTGTTCTCTCTGCAGATGCTGACGTCTGAGATGACAGACTGTTAGACTGGCTAACAGAACACTGGTGCTGGCCGGAGCGTAACCGGTGTATCCAGTGACAGTGGGAAGATGAGACAGGAGAGCAAAAGAAATCCTAAGTTGGAAGCGAAGCAACATGGTAGAGGAATAAGGTTTTTTTTTCATATTAGACTCTGGAAGCAGCATCAGGCTACATACTGCTACAGGAGACCAAAAAAAATGAGAAAAAGCAACAAGATGCAGTGGGAACACCGCTGAGCTGCAGGTGCCCAAAAGCTGCCAGCTGTCTGCACAGCTGTCACAGCAGCTATCTCCTCGGAGAGCTGTGTTACACTTGGTGTGCAAACAAAACCATCTTACTGTCCTACGAAAGTCTATCCACCCTCCCGCATACGCCCCCAAACCAGCAGCAACACACACACACGCCTGTTCTTGTTCGAAGAGCAGAAGTGTCAATTCTGTGTAATGTCAGCAAAGGCCTTCTTCCTAATTTACCCTTCCTGGACAGCGAGGCGTGCTGGCAGAACGATGCGCAGCAGAGGGCTGAGTCTGGGATCACGCACAGACCTGGGGGAGGTGTAGCTCACGTTCAGCCTCACCTTTTGCCCATCTCTCTCATTTGCAGTTGAATTTCAGGCTGATGACAGCAGAGTGGACTATGGAACCAAAATTGTTTCGCTTCCGTGTATTAAAGAGTGCTGCAAAATACAATGTTCTATGTCAGTGACTGTATGAGCAAAGGTACCAATATTCCTGCTGCCTGCAACCCCCTTCCTGCCCCGAGCATGGGCTGGTGTGGCAGCGTACCTCTCGGGAGCCCGTGTGGCCATGCCTTTGTGTCAGAGACCATCGTTATTTCCCAAGTTCGGAATAAACTCACTTGACATGTAGAAGAGGAAAACCTTAAGCTCGACATGGAGACAAATGTTTCATAATTCCAGTCTTGAAAAAGTACACGCTGACAATGCTCCTCAGACAGGAGGTGGAGAACGGTGGCGCAAGGGAGATGAGCAGAACTCCAACCTCAGGCCCTTCCCATTGCCCCGAGGTGCAGTTTTACGGCTTTTGTAGAACGACAGAATGAATAATTTCCCTACAGTGTTCCCACCACCAAAAATGCCTTAAGAAAGATGTTTGAGGGCGGCTATTTCAGCAGTGAAAAGCTTTAAACGTATTTTTGAAAATTCAATTGTTGGAAGCTTGAATACGACACCCTAACGGATGCACGGCGATCAGCGTCTTCGGTTTGCCAACGCTGGGCTCAGTAACATAGTAAACAGTTTTTTTAAATGAATCACCGTATGCAACTCGTTAAATTACCGGCTAGGCAACAGCAGCTCCTCCTACGATATGCTCTGTCTGTGCTTTTTTGCTTCCCGTGTATGGCTTTTTCTTCCTCCAGAGCATTCATGATAAAAAGAAGATGAATCCAGCTCGTTCTGAGCGCATCAGACAACCCGCTGTGACACCCGACGGCACAAAGGAGAATGTGGGGAACGTGCGAAGGGTGCTGGTTCTGCCAAGGCCGACTTGTGCACACCCGGCTCTGAAGCAGGTGGGTAAGTTGGAGACACACCTGGTTTTCTCCTCTCACTCCCAAAATGAGCTAGCTGATTTATTGCTCTGTTTTGAAGTTGTCTTCCCCTAGCGTGCGTGAAAGCATAAAGCCTCGCATACTCACACAGGAGACGGCTCTCTGCCTGTAGCTACAGGCGAGCAGGCAAGGTCTGATAGCAATAAAAATTATAAAGAACAAGCATCTGCTTGAACAAGCAAAAAAATGTTATTGGAGCGATTATTTCTAAAGAAAACTGAAACCCCAAAGCCCTGATGAAAGGTGTGGGAGGGGACAACCTGATCAGATGAGTATTGGCAAGATTCAAATAAACAGGCATCTCGGCCATCGAGTTAGAACACGTTGACCAAATGCTTACAAGACTTACATTGTAGGATATTTCCTTACTGAAAGCTCAGCGCTTCCTACTCTGACCGCTCACTAGATAAACCGACCAGAAACCGAAGGTATGATGAAGCCCACCAAAAGTACCTCGGCAAAGATCCCATGACGTGCAAACCCACAACACACCGCCGCCAGTTTTAGGAGGAGACACGAAAAGTTCAAAGGCTAAGTGAAAAATGCGCAGTTTAAAATGGGGCGTGTTTGTTTCTCAGGAAGGGCTTCCCGTCCTTCAGAAGCGTTTGCAGATAAGGGACAGCTCTAGGCAAGGACAGAATGAGAGCTGGAGAACCTCCCTGGGGTGGGAAGCGTCAGGGAAAACTTACAAAAGGACGGCTTTGGGAAAGGCCAGTTTTGCACATTCCAGGTAGGAGTAAAAGACACAGAGAGGGGACCAGAGGGATAGGCCTTTATGCCTCATTTATTTTGCTATTACAGAGAAAAGCAGAGGGCAGAAAGAAACCCCATGAAAATTGGGCAGAGAGGAGCCTGATGAAGTTCAACAAAGACAAGTGTAGGGTGCTGCACCTGGGGAGGAATAACCCCCTGCACCAGGACAGGTTGGGGGTGACCTGCCGGAGAGCAGCTCTGAGGAGAAAGACCTGGGAGTCCTGGTGGACAATAGGATGCCCATGAGCCAGCAATGGGCCCTTGTGGCCAAGAAGGCCAATGGCATCCTGGGGGGCATCAGGAAGAGTGTGACCAGCAGGTGGAGGGAGGTCATCCTGCCCCTCTGCTCTGCCCTGGGGAGGCCCCGTCTGGAGCACTGGGTCCAGTTCTGGGCTCTCCAGTTCCAGAAGGACGGGCAACTGCTGGAAAGGGGACAGCAGAGGCTACAAAGATGATGAGGGGTCTGGAGCATCTCCCTTATGAGGAGAGGCTGAGGGACTTGGGTCTTTTTACTCTGGAGAAGAGAAGGGTGAGGGGAGATCTGATCAACACCTATAAATACTTAAATGGAGGGTGTCAAGAGGATGGGGCCAGTGTGTTTTCAGCAGTGCCCAGGGATAGGACAAGAGGAAATGGGCACAAACTTGAATATAAGAAGTTCCACCTAAATGTTAGGAGGAACTTCTTTCCTGTGAGGGTGGCAGAGCCCTGGAAGAGGCTGCCCAGAGAGGTGGTGGAGTCTCCTTCTCTGGAGACATTCAAACCCACCTGGACACGTTCCTGTGGGACCTGCTCTGGCAGGGGGTTGGACTGGATGATCTCCAGAGGTCCCTCCCAACCCCATGTCCCTTTAGCTTCCCATAACCTGCTCCCAAATCAAAATGCAAAGCTTTGGGAAGGGAGAGTTTGTCTTTCTCCCCTCCACAGCACACCTGTGGAAAGCGGGATTGGTTTCCATTTTCAGTCATGCTCTCTGAACATTTTGAAGCAGGTAGGCAAGCTGCCTTCCACACCTAACGCTCCGTGAAGTGCTGGAGTCAGGCTGGGTTTGTGTTAAGGTGAGGAAGGAGGAACAAAGGAAGGTCTGATTCTTTGAAAACATCCATGTTCTCGCGTCCATTTGTGTCACAGCTTGTTTAACCGCTAGGAGAAGTTAGCATGGGTGGGAAAGTGAGGGAGGAGGAAGAAAGTTTCTCCTACAGACTTGAGGCATGACTGCAACACACGCAGGCATAGGAAATCTCTACAAGCGTTGGAGACAAACACCATGATGTGATCATTGCAGCATTACCACAATGCAGCAACGACCCCTCTGAGAAAACTCAACAAAAGCAGCGCCCTGGAGCCAAAGTAGGAAAATTCTCTACAGCAGCAGGAAGTAGATCATCACCACAGGCCAGAAAGCTTCAGTTTACATGAGGCTTCAAAACAGTTGACTTCACAGGAGAACCACTGTCTAGGAGAGCAAAGTTCAGATTTCAGTTCCCCAGGAGCATCATACGGCGTTATTTTTAGCTAGCACAACTACAAGGTAGTGCAGCTAATGCAGCAAGGCAACAAAGGCTTCCAATGAGAAATTCAGCAGTCAGAAGAGAAACACAGCAGGGTAGGATCCAGTGTTCATTCTGCAACCGCCTGAGGTGGTGCACAAAAAAAAAAGAGCGGAACATTACATCTTCAGCACCCTAGGGGATCAGTTAGTGCATTCTGGTTACCATCACTATTACCCACTGTGACTTATGGAAGAAGTTCCCATACTGTCTCTTAGCACTATTAAAAAAAGACAAAGTCTCCAAGTCAGGATCTCAAAAAAAAGAAGTTCAAAGCCCAGTTCAACATTTGTCATCTAGAGCCTTGTCCAAAGCAGCTATAAAAAGCCTCTTTGGACCATGCGCTTCCTCACTGGTTTCATACAGAACATAACCACGCTGGCAGCCCCTGGGTGTCCCTGTTAGTACAGTAAGTGCTTACAACAGGTCAGCTAAGCTTCCCCACCCACCCTCATCCCTCAAGGATCTAAGAAATTTTTCCAAAACAAACTATTCTTACAACACCAAAGGCCGAAGCTGTAAAAGCATCATGGAATTCAAAGAGACCCCTTTAGTTCCAATATTCTTTCAAAAGACACCTTTATTATAAAAGACATAGAAAATTAGAGTTAAACATCTTTCTTCCACAATGTTAATCACAGCAGTTATAAAAACCAAGGTAAACATGTTTAAGAGCATTTATATACCAAATAAGTATTTGCTCAGTATCAGTGCGGCAGGGGCAGGCAGCGAGCATTCCGTCTCCCACAGGCCAGAGAAAGAGCTTCTCGGTTCCCCCTCGCCACAGAACAGCACAGCGAAGCACGACCCAGACGGCAGGATTTCAGCCTTGCCCTGCTGTTTGAGGCAGATGTTCCAGCTCCAAGCAGTCATGGGATTTGGCTCTCTGATCAGACCAGCTCAGTCACCTCAGATACTGACATTAAGCTTTCACTCCTTAAGAGGAGTGGCCACTCACTAGAGTAAATTTAAAGTCATTAATTTCTTTCTACTGCCAGGGTGTTTCAATTAAGTTCTCAGATAAAGTTCTTTAGCCAGTTTCCTTACAAAGGGTTGTTTCTTACATACTTACTATCCAGAATTGAAAGTGACTGCCAAGAACTTGAATTTCCACCACAAGGACATCCATATATTCATGGTGGTTCCATGCCGGTAGCAGAACAGCCATTCACCTCCAGGCAGGAAGGACTATGCACTTTGCTGCCCACACTAACGCTACAAAGAGAGCAAGAAGAGCCACCCCAACCTGTATCAAGGCACAGGACGCAAGACTTCAACCACCATTTCATGCGCGACAGATAACCACGTCAGCACTGAATGTGAAGACCGGGACTGGGTGGGGGAGAGGGGCAGGTAAAACCACGGACAGCCTCAGGACTGCTCCTTCAGTTATGTGAGCCAAACCCAAAGTCCTCCAGTTTGCATTTTGAAAATGGCTGTTTGTTTTGGTTTTTTTTCAGGAGGCGAATAAAGCCCCCCCACGAGATCAGTCAGTCCACTGAACACAGAGCAGTCCCTTACCTGCTCTACTGCGTTCTGCTTTGGGCAGATGCAACCCAAACTGGCAAGGAACACATTCAGTCAGCAAGGATGCTGATCGATATTTTGCCAGCTGGATGCTGTGTTCTCCCCTTAGAGGCAACATGAAAAGATACATTGACTAAAAATAAAAATAGTTAGTGTTTCAATCAATTCCAGGGAAGAAATGGCTGCCGGCTACAAAGAGCTAATTTAGTTAGTTTGGTTTTTTTTTTATGACAGCACCATCAAAAACGAGATTATGCCAGAGCAGAAACAAGACACAGGCTGTTCAGAAAGCAAACAAGGAGGCAAACCTGTTGTGTTCTCTTAGCAATCATCTCTGCACAGAGACCAGATGATGAGTTTGCTACAGAATGATCTGAAGGTGAGGGAGAAAGTCTTGTCTCGGATCAGGTCTCCGCTTCCCAAGCCCCAGAGGGCACACTTACAACAGTTAATTCAGTGCAGTTTAGATTCAAGTCACTTAGTTTTGCTTGCAAGGTTCAGTCATACTTCTTGGAAGCAGTTGTGTCTGCAGCCACACATTTTGTACTTTTATTAGGAGGTGACACTTCAGTTCCTTCTAGAAGAACTCCTGTGTATGGTCCTTATCTCTCTCCCCTCGCCATTTGACAGACTGCTCGCCTTCAGGAGCAAGTCAGGCAATACTGCAGCAGTATTTTTCACGCTGCGAGGAAAGAACCAGCATTGTACAGGTTGTTTTATAAGCGCTGTTTTATATTTCACATACCTAAACATCAAACTAGACCACCACAAGATAAATACTTGTAGTTGACCATTAGTAGAAGATTCTGCAGCTAGACATGCATATTACAGTGGGCTGAGCGGGCCATTGAGGGAAAGAGTCACAAAACAGCATGTAGTGTACCGTAGAGATAACTTCTCTTGCAGATTGGGCAAATATGTTCTCCTCTTATTAAGCGGGACAAAGTGGCAGTGGTAAATCCTGCACCACTGGCTGGTTTGCTGGTGACCACTCAGCTCACCATTCCCAGATTCCTCTTCTCTGTTCCCACCAGTTATTTGGTGGGTTACAGAAGCAACGGAGTTCTTTCCCCAGCCGGCTGCTCTTTCTGAAAAAACTCTTTGATATGTAGTATCTTGTTATGGATCCTCTCTCTTAGGGGAGGTATATGATGGCTAGGGTCTAAGACGTTGGTGCTTCTGCGCTCCCTTTCTTGCTTCCAGGTGACATAGGGGTGTGGTGGGAAGGGCACTTCACTTCTTTCTCGGCGAAGCTGCACAGTTACTCCGCTGAGGGCCAGCATTGTCCACACCGACAGGATAATGAAGTCTGAAAAAGAGAAAACAGACAGATTCCTGTATCAAAGCAGAACATTCTTTCCTTTCCCAAGCACAAACACTGAACAAGTTTAGTGACCGAAAGGAATGAAGTATTGTCTCTGCATCCTCACACGCCTCGAATACATCCATGCAAAGGCAAAAATACACAGGGAGCTAAGACGAGTCTGTTCAGTCACCGTACCAGACCTTTTGACTACCCACTCTGCAAACTCCTCAGCAGAGGTGGCACTCCAAGCCTAAGAAGCACCTTTCACAAGGGCCTTTGTCACATAACACCTGCTGGAAGGTTGGTGCCTTTGCGTCTACTCAGTGTTTGTTTTGGAGGACTAGAATTTATCATCTGGGTGTTGAATCTCACACTGTAGTTCCTGTGTTCTCCTTTCATCCCTTCCTACACCCAACACTTACCGTCTCCAATGGAACCAAAGAGGCAGCAGATTTTCTTTTTTAAAAAAAAAGATAGTAAAGAAGTTGTAAGAGAAGTACTCACCATTTGTTTGAAACGGTACATTGGTGTAAGCTCTGCTGAAGTAATCATTGAGGATCCTTCTGAGTAGGTCTAAGGTGATGTAAGCAAGACTGGTGTAGACATAACAAGCAATAGCTAGGATCACCGCATAGGAGCCTACTATTCCAGAGGCCAGTATGTTCAGCTAAAGGGGGAGAAAAAACCCACAGCTTTAGGAGACTGATAAGCTCTTCATTCCTCCCCTTCTTACGGCAGTATTTTGTATCAGCTCTTCTACAAGAAATTGGCTGCACACACCTGTTATTCAGACATCTTAAGATGGCAGAAGTTGACTAAATGTAAGTGTTCGTGGATGCTATGTGCAACGTTGCAAAGAGTCTTCCTTTGCTCATGGACCACTTAGCACAAGTAGGGCTGAAGAGGAATTCCCTAGAGCTGGTCCTGTCCTAAGCTTCATGAAGCTGTGTTAAGTCTCCTGTAAGTATCCCACAGAACCCCATTTTGCATTAAGAAGCCCGAGACCCCTTCCTCCCTCCTCCTGAGGTGCCACTGCGGATTACTTACAATTCTTGGACAGCCAACAAAAAGCACTGGAATCATCAAGGCTACAGAAGAAAAGGTCACCCAGAACACAACATCATCACGAAAGACCCTGTAGTCTCCTGCAAAGACACCGTAATTCCACAAGTAATTTATGAGTTAGCAATACATATACTTTTTTTTTCCCCCCCTAAGTGGCTAGGGACAAGCTTTTTCCCCAAAGATTGTGTGCATTCAGAAATAGTGAGGAGTGTTGAAAAGCTTAGCTTTTGAGCTCAAATGTTGATTGTTTAAGATGCATTGTAACACAGTTACTCAAAACACAAACAGAAAAAGACTGTCTGAGTATAGGTCCTGTACTCTAAATTGGAACAAAGGATCTTTTCCATGAAACAAGAGACTTTTGATGAGGCGTACATGACTTATTTGATAAGAAGGAAAAGTACCAGAGTACTTCTGTCCAATGAGAAGCCATTCTATTGCCAAGACCGGTTTATAATCTATAAGCCTGCATCTATGCAAGTTTGACTCTAGAGTATAGTGCAAGTGCAGCCATCACACAACACACAAGGCAAACAAACTCACTCTTCTGGCTTTAGGAAGAGTAACAAAGTCGCACAAACACTACTTTGCTCCCCTGCTTTCTAAGGTCTATCAATTAAACAAAGGGGCCAAGCTGACCCCGAGCTGAGTCACTGTTTTACTTTAATTAAGAACAACCAGTGACTGCACAGATTATCAGAAAATTGTGGCTTGAGTCAAACACAGATGACTGTAGAATGAAATATTGCCCCACCAAGGGATCATAAGTAGAAGAATTTTGAGATTTACAACTGCAATAGAGAAAGCAGGGTGGCTGAAGCTCCAGTGTCCCAGAGGGATTCCAGCTCTGCAGCGTTGCTTGCTTTTAAGAAGTTTGTCAGTTGTTTCTCTCGTAACAAAGTCATTCTAAAGACCCTGATGATGTCAACCCAGCTGCAAATGGAAGTTTGACTTTTACAGTGCAGTGCTCCCAGAGCCTTGCACTGTAGAACGGTGAAAGGTAACGGCAAGAGCTCCTCTTAATCCACAGTGACTTAACGCCTGAAAACTCCATGTTAGACCGCAAATTTTCAACTGTAACTTCTGGTTAGAGAACAAGACGGACAGCAAGTGCTCGCCCGGAGCAGGGCTGTGTCACAGACTGCTGAGACGGCACACAGCTTAGGTAGGAAGAGCCTCAGCAAGTTCTCTGCAGAATAAGCAGTTTCCTTTTCCCCCCAGCGCTGATTCCCTAAGTAGTTTTAATTACAGCACACCTGAAAGAAGGCTTCAGATACATCTCTGTTCCTCCCAACACTGGAAAGGGAAAGTTAAATATAACACTAAAATAAACCAGACAGTAGTATTCATCCCAGAGCCTCGCAGCGTCCCTGTAATACAGCATGAACTCATCACTCAAAGCCAGCACTTTGCAGCAAAGTATTTCAGTGCGTACCTAGTGGAGTAAAGAAGACCGTAGATGAAAAGAGAAATCCCAGCACGAGTCCAATAATAAACATACAGAGTAGGACAGAGCCAAATCTCCACCAGGTTGCAACCAAGAAGAGCCCTCCAAGAATTCCAGCTACTGCTGTCAAAATAAGACGCACTGAAAAAGAAAAGGGGAAATTCCAATTCTCTGAAAACTTCAGTTACTGCAATAATGTATTCAGCAGCTTTACTTACATGCCTGATTTTGTTATCTAATGAAAACTTTCTGAAAAAAGCCAAACAAGAGTATCAATATTTGCTTTATGCAATTCAGTTAGACTTCAGTCTGCAACTGAGGATATGCTGAAGGACTGGAATGAAAGTCTTGCTGCTATGTACATTAGTACCTTGAGTTCCCAGGGTAGTTACTTTTTTGATACACGTGCGCTAGGTAACTACGAGGTAGGACAAAGGCAAAAGGAACTTATTCTTGCGAGCCTAACAAGCAGGAGGCAGACATTCCACTCCATTTTACAGATAAAATTTGCATTTGACCTGAAACTGAGATCCATCCATTAGAAAAGAATTATGTTGCAAATTTCCAGAGTTTTAAAAGCCTGTATCTTCCTTGGATAGATACTTAGATTTGTCCTTTATAGTCAAAGCTATTAATTCTGCATCACTATTTCATGTTGGAAGCAACAGCTACTCTGTTGTGTACTCCGCTATTACGGTAATGAGAGCTCAGTCCAGGTACCCAGGTATCATCCTCCCTGGCCTAAGGCTGCCCAACAACCAGCACCACTGAGATTTTACTTAAGGGATTCGTAACAACGATACTTTGGTAGGAGTGTGGGGTAACCCAACACATCTACTCACCGTCATAACCAAGGCCAGTTACCCTTGTAATGAATACAAAGAAGAAGAATCCTGCAAATACGAAGCCCATGAAGAGTAAGTCTAGGGAAGAAAGAAAAAAAGATCTAGTATGCATGCTGTCATATCACTTCATACCAAGCTCACTTCAGCACATTTTCAGACATCTTCGTGTTACAGCAGGGAAGAAACATCTCAACTCACTGGCTGAGAAGCACAAAAGGAAAGCCCAACAACACTTTGTCCTGGAGAGGGGTGTCCTCAAGCACTTCAAATAGTCAGAAATGTACATATTTGTATTTCTATTGCCCAGCACACACACTAGCTCTACATTTCTGTTCTTTGCATACCAGAAACTTCTTGTTCTGCACTTAAAGATCTGATCCTGTGGAGGCAAAGCAGTGGACCCAATTGGCACGTAATCACTACCAAGTTAATGTTAGTAATAACACCATCATTCTGAGTTACAGCAAGTTACATCTATGAAATTCCAAGCAGATTTATGAGAAAAAAAAAACCCATCGCAACATTAGGTACCTGTTTTCCAGAATCTGTGTCCAAAAAAGCAAGTGAAGAGACCAAGAATAGCAAGAGCCGTGAAGAATACTTTGGTAGAGAGTTTGCCTACAAGGAGAAAGAAAGGGTTACTAGAGCATGCCACCTAGTAGTCCCAACAGTGAGCATGGCCAGGCTGCTGCCACTGACTCTGACAGCTTAACAGCTGCCGCCCCTTCAGACACACCACGTGAGCCGGTCCACAGCGCCTGAACCAAGTTACCCTGGTAGGATCTCCAACTGAATACTGAAGTAGTGCCAGTCTGATTAAGAAATTAAGAGTTTCCTCCTTATTCAAAAGACTGAAGTTTCTGTAACAGTAATTAAGCAGCTGTAACTTGCTGTTTATAATACCGATACAGCCTTACCTGACAATTCCCTGCTCAACTTTCTAAAGAGGGACATCAGTCATGTATAAAAATCAGTGCTGTGGGATTAGCCACCCAGGCAGCAGCTACAGTCTTTATCACTGCAGCCTTCACCATAGTCTCCCTTTAATACTCTCTGCACAACAGAAAGGACCAGCACCATCCCAGTATGGCTCACCTCTATCTCCTAGGCAAAATTCTTACAGGACTTTAAGCTCTCTGAAATAAGTAAACCACATTTGCCTACTTCTCTGAAGCAGAAAAAAGGGACTTAGCCTAGATAATTTGTTCTTACGTTGTCATAAGACAACACTGAGTTTGACAACAGTTACTTGTGTTACAGTATATGATAAGAAAATAATCATGAGAACGAATCTTATTTCATGAACCATTTTCTACCCGTTAGTCTTGTCCCTTCTGCAGTCACAATGCAGTGGTAGCTTTGCTCTTCCTCTGCTCAAACTCCATCCGCATACAGCTTCAAAGAAAGTAGCATGGCTTTGTAGCCATTTCCCTATTGCTGGCATTATCTTCACGCCTATTTTAAGTGACTATCTCCTGTTGGAGCATAACAAGCTTCACATCAGTTGGCAAGGACATGCAAGTCCCAACTTACTGAGAGAAGAGCAGTTATCCACTAGGTCAGCAAAGCTGCAGGCATACGTATGCACCGGTATGTATGCAGCTGAAGTATTCCAAAGAGGGTCCCATACTATGACGTTGTAGATCACCCCTTGTCCAGGAAGCGCAGAAAAGTAGACATTGGTCTTGTCGTCAGTTGTCAACGTAAGCATCTGAAACATGTAAGGAATATTTTAATTGCAAAGAACTTCTTGTTGCTGTGGGCATATTGATGTGTTCATACAGCGGAGGGAATACTCGGCAGCTCAATCCTCAGCATCTATAAGGCATTGTAGGCAACTGTATTTACCTTTGTCTAAAGTGGCTCAACTTCTGGATTTACAGGTACTCCGTGGCAGTGTTGCTATAGGCAAGCTGGCCTCAAAATCAAAGGAACACTGTGGCCGAAGTAGTAATCAGCAAGCGGGAAGACACCGCACTAAGAGCTTGTTTGATTAAGAAAAGCGTGCAAGACATAGAAACATCTCACGGACAGTCACTAACATCTACCTAATATCAGAGACCACTGCAAAAAGCCTCCATTCTGCCACATTTCAGGCTGTGCTAATTAGTCACTTCTGTTCCAAGAGACAGTGGTTGCCATTTTGCATGCATCACTTACTTTGTATACTTCCTAGACAAAAATTCCAGATACAAGTAAAGTAAGCTGCTGCTGCTTCAGGCTTCTATGTTATCCCTCAAAGAAGATAAGCACAGGGGAGGAGAAAACTTAAAATAGTGCCACTGCCACATGCCACCAGTGCTTCAGACTTACTTTAATGCCATTAGCTTTGATACTCTGCACCTCGGACATCTTCCGTATGTGGCTCATGAGTACCATCTCAGAAAGATCATTCTCTGGTAAGAAGTACTGGTAGACATCATAGCGCAGTCGCCATCTGGAGTTCTGACCAGCCCCTGAATCGCAGGATGGTGGGTTTGCTCCTCTACAATTAAAAAAAGAGATCAGGTACGTGCCCAGAACAAACCCACAGATCTTAACATTAGTTTTCAGGAGTTACCTGTATGAGTTGGCAGTATTTCGCTCCTACTCTTTAGAAGTTAGCACCACCAACTAATTCCAAACTAGACTGTAAATGTCTGTGAGCACAGACTGCAGCAGTACTATGCATTAACTACCCTGATGCAGGCAGTACCCTGTGCTGGCACCTGCCTTTCCATTTACAGAGGCTTTCTACGAGTTGCCTAAGGAACCAGCACAAGAATTCCAAGAGGTCGCAACAGCCAAAGAAGCAACCGTTCAGGAAATAATGCCTTATAACTTAAAGTCTCAATATTGAACAAAGTTCTAGGTCACTGGCATGCTTCAGTACCAGTGAAAGAATAAAACTGGCTATAACACACAACTGTTCCCCAAACAGATTAAGTCATTATGAGGACGGGGAAGATCCAGTATTTGCTGACTGTGCATCTGAAGCTGCATAACCTCTCCCACAAGATGTAACTCTCAGCCTTTATCTCTCTTTGTGTTACCTCTCTCCCTCCTCCTTTTCCTCAATTACTTCTTAGCTCGTTGCAGCAAACAAGATTTCTGGAGCAGGTGGATGGTCAGTCTTTCCAGCAGAATCTTTTTTTATGACCTTGGCCAAATACAAAACAAAGGAGGCCCTGCTCAGTGCTCTCAAGCTTTTGCACACACCTGGTATATCCTAAGTTTGCAGGGGCAAATTTGAGGTGTATATCAACAAACGTATAGTCTAGGTAAATATTTGGATCCACTTCCAAGTCAAATTCTAGATTGCAGCCTCCAGGAATAGGATCTAGAACAAAGAAAAGATAACTGTAGTAGTTTTTACTTTCCCCTTACACAGCATGAAAAGAGTTGTAAGACCTCAGCAGGCACAGTCTGCTTGCTGAGCACATAGAATGGTCAGGTTCTAGTCCTGCAAACAACACAAGTGGTTTCACTGCAGTCTAAAATTAGGTCCTGATACGTATCACAGCAGTTTTCTTCTGTAAGGCTGAAGTCATAACAAGACCATACCGTACATCCTATACACGACTTGCAAATCAACAGTGATACAAAACTTTTTCATCACATTACAAAAGAATTTCTGGCATCTCCAGCATGCTTGCACCACTTAAGAACATCACCTCTGAAAGGTCAACCCTTCATTTCATAGTTGACTTGTAAAAAGCAGAGCTGGCTCCCCTTAACAAGCAGTAAGGACCTACCTTTCTCCATGTACGGAATGGAGATAGCTGTGCTGAGCACTTGGCTAGCACGCAGTGACTGCAGGTACCACGTACATACAGTCTGTTGGGGCCGAAGGATGGAAACCAGTCCTTTGTCTACTCCGGTTCCTGAGCTGTTCGCAGACGGATTCTGGACAAAAAAATATAAGCAAGCAGTTCTTCTTAAGATTTCCACCACAGCTTGATGTATTGCACAGGAGTCATATTCCTGCCACAGACCTGTAGGGCACGCATTTCAGCTCCAGTTGCCACAGATGAGGCATTCAGCCCTTCGCAGCTGACAGCTCAGAGGGGCACAAAAAGAAGTGGCCTCTGATGCCACACGCTGCCTAGTTCAGGCTCAAAAACCCAAGTGATGAGTTTGAGACTATTAAAGATTTAATACTAACATGCAAATTGAAAAGAAATCTAGCTAGTTGAAGTCTACTGCTATACAGCAGTGGAGTGACTAATAAAGGTGTAAAATGATTGGAATATCCCTCACAAAGAAAAGGGCTTTCTGGGAACCAAAGTGCAGAAGCACCTCGCTATCTCCACCAGAATGGAAGTGGCTGTATGACACTCCCCGTGCCATACAAGTCCTTTGGGCCAGATCAGCTACTAACCCAATGCCCACCAGCACCATCCCTTTCAGAACCAGGGGTCTTGAGGAAAGACCAGGCATCAATGGCAGTATCGCACACAGCTAGAACAGCCAACCGACCTCCAGTCAAATCTATTTTTTAGCATGGAAAATGCGCTTTTGTCAAGGACAACCACAGTTACCTAAAGCAGCACTGTAAGGAAGCACTTTGAACCCGTCAGGCTTCAAGGTCTGGCTCGGCTTCACATCTCCAGAGGCAGGCCAGCCCTAAAAGCTGCGCAGCCATATCTGTGTGCCACTGTCCTTGACCCGGTAAGGCCCATGAATGCAAAGAGGGTCTGAATTGACAGCAAAAACTTCTACCACTGGTAATCAATGACTGAATGGGCCAGTGAATTACTGAATAGTAATGCCTTAGCCCTGCTATCCTTGCTATCTCACCAGTACAAAGAAGAATGAGCAGCTGAGTGACTGGTGCTACAGGCTGTCACCTCCAAAGCTTCCCAGGGTACTTCTTGGCACTCAGTGTATTCTCATTTGGAAAACACTGATGGGGAGAGAGAAACCGGGTGGCAGCTGTTAGATCTCCATCCACCATCTTCACCTTAGTCTGTGTTCCGCTCAAATACTACTTAGAGCACCACAAAAATCAGTATTTTAGACTGCATCCCAGTAACAATGGGACAAGCTGAGGCTAGTGTATAGTAGTAAGAACGCTTATATTGTTGCCTAGAAGTAGCAGCCTACACTAGAGTAGTGTGGAGGAATTTCTCCATATGCAACCAAAGTAGAATTAAATTCAGGACAAGGCGTGACAAGGACACACGTCTGCAGTGACTAGATCCAAGCCACATAAACAGCAGACAACTAAACATCCCAAAGTGATCATGTTTAGTGTATAAGGTATCTGGCAAAGACTTATGAATCTGTTTTTAATTTTAGAAGCTGATGGATGGTAGTCAGCAGTCACGTATTAAAAGCACCACTTCCACCAGGAGCCTTGAAACATTTTCAAGCCAGGTCAGAAATTCCTTTAGCATTTCATCCTCCAAACAGCAGCTATGACAATAAGCATAAGAGGATTTCTGAAGCTAAAATAATACTAAGAGCCATGCAGGTAAGATATTCATATTATTTATATAGCTTCAGTTCTATATTCCTGTACCTACCAGAGCCCACTCCTTTGTTGAAAGAGAAGTAGCACTTCAGAACAGAAGTGACAGTCTTACCATACCTTATCAAAGGATATCACCACATCGCTTTGCTGGGCATGTACTTGAAAAATAACAACAGTCACATTGCTTGCAATGTTCCTGATCACAGCTTCCACTGGATTGGTCTGGTTAAGTAGCACGTTTCTGAATTTTCCCAAGGAGAGCTCAAGAAGACCTGCATTACAAGAAAACAATAAATGAAGACACTTTTTTTTTTTGTGCAGAGGGAAACAATTATCAAGGGGAGCCTGGAAGCTTCCAGTAGTCCAGTATTAGTCATCTGGGAACAAAGCAGTAAGTTGTTTCATGCAAATCTCATCCTGTAAGCTGTCTTAAGGTTTCAGAGACTACTATACACAGAGCTATACCTACAAGAACAGACACAGCTAGAAAACTAGCCAAGCAGCCTGGCACTTGCCTAAGCACAACGGGGCAGGACCTCCTGCCACAAGCTCAGTATTTGATACAGCTGAGCTCATCAGCAACAGACACTCACAGCAGCTCACCAGCTAACACAATCAACAGCAAGCAACACTCAGTAGAGTAAATAAGAGAGGATGCTGAGGATTACTTGCTCTTTGGCAAATCCAGGTAAGTGTGCTTGTATTAGCCAGCCAACTTGCACAATACCTTCTTAGGTAGGCTGCCTGGGTGACTTCCCAAATCATGGGAGTCGGAATCAACTTCTGTAACAGATCTGTAGTTTATATATGTGTACTTACCCACTTTCAGCTATTTCACATACGTCTTCCGCTCCCACACTATTCTTAGTGGGAATAAGTACTATTCTTAGTTATTAGGACTGTTGGAGCCCAATTTTTCTATCTAAAAATCTGACTAGTTTTTCCAAGACACAATCAAGACCACTTCTTATGGTAAGCATAACCCCATGATCCACTGTCATTTTAATTTAAAGAGAACCACATGATCTAGGATATAAGAGAATCTTTGAGAACTGGCTTTGGCTTGTCATTCAAGTCCTGCAAGAAAGCCTGGTTTCTCCCTGTGCCAAGTTCTTAAGGGACAGAGGATGTCAAGGGAGGAAAGAGAAGCAGCTGTACAGAAGCCACAGGACTCTCTTTTGCTGTTGGTTAGCAGGTAGACTAGATGCTTGCAGAGCACGCGCAACACCTTTCAGGTTTTTCCCTGAATTCCCCTGCATGCACACGCAGTAGCCCAGCAGACCTAAAACTTACCAAGCCTGAACACATACACAGTACTTCCTCAATAAAGCTGCCTCTTGCAAAGGGTTGATAATGTCAAGTACTCCAACAGAAGCACAAAGTAATCAACAGCACCATCCTCTATGCACTCTTGCTGATGACTCGGGTGACCTCCCATCCAAAGAAGGAAGGGATATCATCTTCTCATCCAAAACTGCATCTGGTACTCTAACTCCTCTCCTGTTACTCTTCAACTCTCCCCTGCCAAAAATTGGCATTTTTGGCCTCTTGATGATATGTAAAAAGAGGTGAGCTCCTACCCCAATGCCTTTTCCACTCACCTCACAGCAGAGGAAAAGTCATCTCATCTTGCTACCTTCAACCCTTACATGCTCACCTCAAAAATTCGATTAATACCAGTACTGCGTCAACAATAAAACCCCAGCTGAAATCTAGGAGGGGAAAAAAAAAAAAAGATTCTCCATTTTTCTATCCCATCACCTGCAGTTTATACTAAGCTAGAAAGAGTTTCTACCTCAAGTTTTCAAACAGCAATTGAAGTAAAATCAGAGCTATAAAAAAAGCTTTGTGTTCTTCAGTCTCTGGTAGAATCCCTTGAGCAGCATTCAGGTATCCTCCCCTTCACAAGACCTCTCTCCTCCTTAGCTCTTTAGTTCTACCAGAAATGCAACCACCAGTACCAATGCTAAAAAAAGAGCATTCAAAAGGCACAGACTATGCATCTATGCACTCAGAAATTTGGAGTGAAAGCTTAGAATGCAGGAAAAATATTTTTCTTTGATCTTTAAGAACAATTTCAGAGCAATTTCCTGAACTTTAAGATGCTCACACTCAGATGTTCTTTTTAAAAAAAAGTTGAAACCATATATATCCTCTCTGTGCTCTACATCAAGGAAAAAAACCACCACAACTGCATTGCTTTGTCTTCTTTCTCACCTTCACTCTGTACTCATACCCAGAGGCCTCTGCATAAACAAGAACAGATTCGTCAGCAAGATATGCAGCCACTACTTCAACATGATCATGAGACTCTCAATTTTAATTTCTGTGGTAAATGAAGGCATGGTGTTCTACATAGCTTTACTGTTTGCATAATTGCTCCTAGAACAGTGCATGTGACATACATTTTAAACCAAAGTCTGGACAGAAGAGCATAGATTCAGGGTGAAGAACAAGGACAGCTACATCCATCAGACAAGTATTTTCAGCTTGTTGTTCACAGCCTCCTTGAACCACACTTCTCGTCAGGCTTGAAAGATGACTACAAGGAGAGTTCACAAGCACCGCAGAGCCGTGAAGAAGTTTGTTGGAAGAGCAATTGCTACATGGCCACAGACTACAGCACTTTTCCAGCTTTCTCTTTTTCCTGTCATTTGAAAGAGTCAGTGGTGGTATCTGAGGCAGAAAGGGGGTGTGGAGAGCAAGACAAACTAACCCACTCACAATTCATCAGGCCCATTGTTATCGCAAGTTCCCAGAGAGGTATTAGACTACCTGAGCCATACATTGAAAGACAGATACCAAGACCTCGATGAACACGTAATACTGGCCACAGCATACAAGCTGCCTCTTTGGGCAAGCTTGATCTCACCGAAGGTAGCACACCAAACAGGACTGCAGGTTCAGCAGCACATAACAGCACAGAAGTGAGGCAGTTGATCCAGCAAGTCAGCAACAGAACCAGGAACAAAATGTAGGCTTCCCAGCCTTTTTTTAATTGCTTCACTTGCTTCAAACAGTGGAGGTCTGGGAATACTCTGTAAGGTGCCAGGCTACCCCCTCTCTTTTTTGCCTTGTAGAGAGAAGTATAATAGTCACTGCATGTCAGAGTCATTTGGGGTTAGATACAAGAGAGGAACCCTCACTATTACAGAGTTTATCAACTGAAAACATCATTAAAGGAAGTCAGCATTATTGAAACTGAGCAAGAACAGCACAAAGATGGAGTACTGAGCGTGTATTACTTGGTATGCTAGCACTGACAATACTGGAACAGGAGCAGATATTCCAGCATATGAAAGAGAACTGATAAAGAGAGCTGAACAACAGTCCATTCTGTCACTCCACACTGCGTCTTTTTCCCACATGAAGGGCAAAAGCAGTAAAGACAGGAAAGGAATTGAACGTCTCAGAGCTCTCCTGGGATGAACGGTCCTTATTCTTAACTTTAAGAAACAAGGTAGTCAACTCTACAGAGGCTCAGCATTTATTATCCCTTCACTGTGACATCCAGTTTTCCCAAAAAGCAACAGCCAGCTTGAACCATTTCCATTCCGCTGATTCAGTGCTAAGCTCTCCGTTTATTTGATGCTTTAAGTAAACCGTGTTTCTGGCTTCAGTAGACAAGTGTCATCGCACATCACCAACAAACAGCTAACCACACAAGGTTCTTGATGACATCTAGCAATCCAATTTCTAGTAAGAAACAACTGAAGAAATGCCATTACTGCCCACACAGGAACAGTCTTCACCTACAGAGCTGTGTTCAAAGAGTAGGTTTGCCTCAGACAAAGAGGTTCTCTACAACCAGAGAAAATGCATTTCTACTCTGTGCCAACCAAATTACAGTGGATATGCAGAATAACCTTATGTAAGTTTTAAGACTTAAGAAGAACCTTCCAGTGCAGGGAGTATGACAAGTAGTCATATGAAGACATTTAATAGAGATGAAAAGCAAGCTTGGACTGAAAACTAGTTAGAGTGGGGAAAACCGGGTATGCAGTTAGTTAACAGAATAAAGCCAGGAGCCATACTATATCAGACCTGTAAGGCCATGTATACATGGATGCATAGCAGGGTCCTGTTGCAAGGGCTCTGTCTTCCCACACAGGTAAACCCCAAAATAAAGACCACTCCACTCCCCAAAGAAGCAAGACAACCTATGAAAGCTTGTAAACTTTAATTGCATCTGTACTGAGACTTCAAGTTTGATGCTTAAAGCAAATAGTGCCGCAGATTGTAGTTTGTCACCAACTGTACCACTCCCATCCCAGAAGATCATTCTGTTCACCAATTTAGAGGTCATGAGGTCTTCTACATCCTGAAAAAGTGAGGGAAGAAGTACCTGTCTCACCTGCTTATCACCATGGTAATCCACTTCGATTAACAGCCAGAACACACAGCCTGGCTCAGTCAGTGGCCTTGGTCACATTGCTGGCACTGTTAAGGTGTCATTTGTGCATCTGGGCCGTAGCACTTCAAGATGCAAGTGACCAACTGCCCAATAGATTCACACCTCTTATTTTAAAATGTTGTCTCCGCATAGCCCAAACAGCTAGCACAAACTAAGCTCATCCAGATAAGCTCCCTCTATGAAAAGGGCACTGCTCAATCCTGATTGCGCTCTAAACTCACTTTAGAACTACCCGGTTTGGATGTAGCCCACAAGGTCAGCTGCACTCCTGCTTCACAAAGGTGGAGCTCCCTGGAAGGTAATAATCCCCTCCCTGCAAATCTCGGAGTCCAAGACTGAATAACCACAAGAAAATTTCAAATAAGTGAACCATTAAGTAAGTGTCCTTGTTTAAAGGGCCTAATGATCACCTAGATACTGGTACAAAAATTACACAGCTTACTAGCTTTTCACAAGGAAAATACTTTCCCCCTTCACCCTCAGAGCTCCAAGGAAATACAGAACAGGCTCTTTCAAGGCAAAGCAGTTAGCTTAATCCCATATTCATTCTGCTTTTTTACATACTGTAAAAAAAATTAAAAAATAGATGACTCAACAGATGACCCATTTTCAATCAAGTCAGCGAAACAATCTGCTTGTTGGCATCTTTTAATATAAGCATGAAGATCTAAGAACATTGAGTCTTCATTCTCAGACCTGCTTGCCACCACCGGATGCCAAGCCTAAGCTTCTAGAGCCTGCAAGAAGCAGGGAACACTTGGCTCTCCACTAAGATACTGGGCATGAGACTGGGGATGTTGGGTGGAGAGGTGGAAGAAACCTTCCACACTTCAGACTGAAGCCTGTCCTGCAGCCTCACAAAGTATCCCAAGAGTAAATTTCCCCTTTTGGACAATTTAGCTTCATTAGAGTCAATTTTAAAAATAGAGAAAACCTAAGAAGAGGTTTATATCAGCCTAACATAACAGGCTGCTTGCTTATATCTGAAAGGAAATCGTTTCTTTTTTCCTTTATTTGAACAGATAAGAGTTTAACCAGAAAAAAAGTAAGCAACTGTTAAATCTTCACAAGGTATAGTCATTATAGTACACTTACTTCTGGACACCTATTCTAGTCACATGCAGGAACACGGCAGAATTACAAAAAAAGCCCATGCCAAATAAAGTCAGATTACATCAGCATGGCCAACAAGTAATTTTAGGAACCAAGTTCTAAGGGGTTTCACTCATTTTCTCTAGTTTTATAGGGACGGTGGCTTTCAAGCCACAATTCACAGATTGCTGGGAACCCAGGACTACCTGTATGTGGTCAAAAAAAATATCAATCCTGCTATTAACCTTGTTCCATTCCTCATAAACCCATTGGCAGTAAACGCCACCTCGTTTCCTCAGAAGGATTACAACTCTACACCGGACTCACCAGCTTTTAACACATCTCTGCACACTTTAACTCTTACGAAGATACACTAGGCTAATTTTAAGTGATAGAAATGAAACCGTAAAAAAATGGGGGGGGGAAGGGGAGGAGGGGGAAGGGAGAAGAAAAAGGAGGGGGTAATGGGTTCTCCCTGTCCACATCAAAGATTAAGATAACCACGAACATCTAACTCTTCTGCAGCTCCACAGACAGCTGCGGCGCCGCTTTGATCTTCGCTCCTGCTCAACCCACCAGGCAGCACCAGGTCGCCCCCCCCTCACCCCCCGCCCCCCGCAAAACGGCTCCAC
>VXAK01020792.1:36177-54349 GCA_013399435.1 Arenaria interpres
TTTTTTTTCCCCAGCTGTTCAAATATTAATACAACAGATGCAACAGTACTGATGTCTTGGGGGGGTTTTGTTGGGTTTTTTTCCCTTCAATAATCTTTCATATTCTCTCACTCATTAGGAGGACGTTTCATTCTGTAGCTACAGAGCCAACACTTGACTGAAGCCTTTTGTCCTTCCACAAAGTTTCTGGTTGTTGAAGGGTTTGCAGAGTATCCTCTAAGTTCTCCAGCTCTGTCACAAAGCAGTTCTTTCACTTTCCAGTAATAGTGTCCTTCTTTGGACCTCCTAGACAAACTGGCTCTTTTGTTTCTTCATTCTCCTCTCTTTAGACCACAGGTACTCTGGGAAGAGCCTGGGAACAGACAGCAGCTACTGACTAGGCAGCTATTGGCGGGTGCAGCCAGTATCACAACCTCCATTCCCTGCTTTACAGGAGCTGCACTGCTGCAAACACTTTGTGAACACTTTCACAATGCTCCACAGTTTCTCATTTTCAAAACATTCTTTTGACCCACAATTCAAAGAACGCTGCTCTATGGAGTTTTTTCTGTTTTTTCTACAGATCTTGCCTATTAAATAGCATCTTTTTTTTTTCTTTTTTTTTACTATAACTTCTAGATTTACATCAAGTATTTTTTCTTAAGGATGCAGAGAGTGCTGTTCCTCTCAGAACCCTGGAACTCCTTTAAGATCACCTGAAGGTTTTACACCTGGCTTGGTCATCTGTGACTATTCAAAGGCATTTTGCAGAAGACTAATGCTAGAGGTGCCCGCTGGGCCAAATACCAATAACTTGACAGTGATATCACATTTGGTTTTAAACAGGGGACATTAAATTTGGATACATTGCTAGTCACAATAATTGCTGAACATACTAATTGGGCCCGTTAATGCCGGCATAATTTCATGTAACCGCATATTTAAAAGCTGAAGACAGCTTTCCTGCTGCAGACAAATTACTGGCTTGTTCCATGACTGAGCAGGGTCCGATCATAGTGACATCTGATGCAGGGAGAGCCGGGTGCTCCAGAAAGAGGAACTGGTTATCCAGTAGGGGGATGCTCTCTTTAGAGGTGATACTCAAACAGTTTCTTGCTCTCTTAATGCAGAATCTCGTTTCACAAGAATTTGTGATCTTTTCCGTTTGGTGTGGTTTTGAGATAAGTTAGCTTGGATTCCGTCACTTAATAATTCTAGTTTTGATTTTTATTTGATGTTGTTTAATTTGGTGTGTTATTAAAGATAAATATTCTGACATTCTTTAAAAGACTGGTTTGAAGGTGCTTAAAGTACTCTAACATACATGGTGTAGGTTTAGTTGAAAAGTGATAGATAGATACTTGGCTAATAGATATGTACCTAGGCTGATCTATTTTTTTTATAAGAAGGTTGTCTTGGTGTATGTTTCATATCTGTCTTAAATGATAAAAGGGGCTGCTACACTAATGTCCAACAGAATTTACCTATGCCTTTTGAATTCCCTTGCGGTGAAGTTGATAGAAAGTACTCCATTTAAATCTGCAGCTTACCTACAGTCAAGTATTTAGCAACTAAGACTGAGGTAATGGAGCTTGATTCTTTTACCTTTTGCTGTCTTCTTTCTCTGACCCTTCCTCCAAGGGCTATCAAGTCCTTCATGCGTATATTAACCTCCACTAAAGACATCAGAGTTGCAGAATAGAAGAGGAAAGTATGCATACACTTTACCAGTTAGTTTAACCATGACTTCTTAAGGACCTGTATATAGACCTGGGTAACAGCTTTTTTAAAATATCAGTTTGAAACTGCGTTGTTTTGTTTTTTCTGTTAGTGAGTTAAAAATATTTTCAACTTAAAGTCTTTTATTTCACTAAATTTTGTCTAACTGAAAAGCAGTTTGGTTCTGAAATAAGATATGGAAGAAAAATGTTACATAATACGGTTTCATCTGAAATACGCCATTTAATGGAAAGTTTTAAATAAGTTCTGCTTACATCTGGCTGAGCACCTTTCATTGAGGGGGCAAGGAGGGAGTTAAATACTCGCTTATGATTGAGGAAAGCTGTACTGAACCAAGGGTTGTATCATGAAAGAAGCCAACATCTCTGTTTGGTGGGTTTTTTTGTGTTTACTCCGTGTGGATATGCACTGTTTTAGGCTGCAGCCTGTAGTGAGTTGCTTTGAGGTTGCTGGTATGTAATTCGGGGACTAAAGAAAGAATCTTTGTGTTTCCTAGGGAGCACTGTGTTCCATCGCTGTCCTTCAGTAGCAAAGTCAGTTTTGTATCATATTTGAAGATCCTCACTTCACTCCCTTTTATTTTAAAGGCTGCCAGTCTGTATCGATTAGAAGAAGAAAATCACGAAGCAGCTGCCCGTCTGGAGGAGGTGGTTTATCGTGGGGATATGCTGCTGGAGAAGATCCAGAGCGCACTGGCTGATATTGCCCAGTCGCAGCTGAAGACGAGGAGCGGGACGCACAGCCAGCCCCTGCCGGACTCGTAGCGCCAGGGGGCAGCTCGCCCCCACGGAACTGGACTGCAGCGAGCCCTGCTGGAAACGCCGCTGGGCATCCACGGGGAGCTGGAACACCCAGCCTGGCTCTTGAGGGACTCTCCAGTGCTCTGATCCTCCGTAACAATGTCTTTTATCTACGCTCAAACTGCAGGCTTTGTATGAGAAATACTTCTACTGTAGAATCAGTGGTTCTGTTCTAGAATTACGTGTCTTAATATATGTTTCCTTGGCTTTAAAATTTCTCAGCTTTTTCTGTTCATAAAGATACCTGACTTCAGCCTGATGTGTAATCTTCATTGCACAGGGCTGACAGGAATTCAGGAGGAGAATATATTAGCATTTCTAGAATTTGTTCACTCCTACTTTCAAACGTTTATGTTCTTGGTGTATTTTTTTGTAAGGCTGAAACACAGAATCACTTGAATTTGCCAGAGTTCCGTGAAGACAGTGCTAGACAATGATGTGAATACAGTGATGGCCATCTGTTTAATTAACAGAAATGGTAATTAAACATTTGTATTACTACTTGGCTGGTTTACCACCCTTTACAGAGCAAGTAAAGGGACAAGTAAACTGTAATGTTTGCAGAGTTCTTGCCTCTTGCATCTCATTAAAAAAAATATTAATCTGGAGGTGTCTGATATTGGCATTTATTATTGTTTGTAGTTCACGAATGTGTCACCGACTCCATTATTGACACTGTCACCCTTACTTGGTCGTGCCATTTCTCTGCTTCTGCTGGTATTCTGCATTCTTGTGGCAGCTGGTGAACGCCTGTAAAGCAGACGGTGATGAGGAAGTATTGGATGATAGGGAAGAAATTAGTAATGAGAAAACTGAAAATAACTTATTACGTAATGTTGCTTTTCACAGTAAGCAGTGGCTGCCACGTGAATGCTGTGATCATAGGCAGCCAGAGGCCTGTTGTCCCCAACATGCCCTAGAGAGTTTTTTGGTTTTGTCTTCACACTCTGAATAGATTTTTTTTTTTTCCCCTTCTCTTAGGATTCTAGAAATATCAGCATCTCTTCTTATGTTTGAAAAAGAAGCCCCAGATAATGTAGGATTCAGTGCATGAACTCGGAGTTGAACTGTTAATAATTTTCTGTATTTTTGCATTAGCAGCCTTGCATTATTTTAGGATGCTGTTTATTGCCACATACCCGCTCATTTCCTGATCAAAACTGCCTACTTCTACAGATCAGACATGCTGTCATTAACTTGAATGTAACACGTGTAGACAGATAAGAGCAATTCAAATATGTCTTTAGCATGCTGGTGCTTACGGAAAGAGATGCAGCTGCTCTCTACGCTGCACCAATGAAAGGAGGAGTATAACGTGGCACAGGATACATCTTGTATGAAGCCTTTTTTGAGGATTAAAAAATACAAAGCTGTTCCTACCTGTAACAAATACTAAAACTGAACTATTTAATCAGACTGATATTTAATTAAATATTTAATATTATTTTGTCAATTTGCATATCTGTAGTCATAAATTAAATCTGCTGTTGTGAGGCTCTTGTTCTATCCAGCTTCTTTAGAAGGAAAAGCAGTTAGGGAGCTGACCAGGCTACAGCACAGCCTGGGTTCTGTAATGGGATCTTTGTTGAAAATGACTGGGCTGTGCCGATTTACTAAGCCATGTAAATATGCCTGTGTCCTGAGAGGCTTACGGGGCCAGATTTTTGTTTGAAGTCAGTCACGAGGCCTGATTTTGGTTTTTTTGGTGGTTTGTTTGTTTTCTTTTCCTAGAAAAACTGCATCCAGTGCATCTCAAGTGAGGTGGATTTTTTTTGTTATTGTTTGCTTGCTTTTTAAACTAGTGGACTTAGAAAACTGAGAGTGAAATGTTTGAGCTTGCTTTGTGGATTTATTTAATTTTTTAATTTTTTTTTTTATTAAGATGTCTTAAGTTGAGACTTGCACGTTGCTGGAAAAGGGGTTAGATCTTCATAGTAGATTCCCTGGTAGAGTTTAATGTGTAGCACATGCATCACCCCAGACTTGTTAACTTGGAAACTTTTGCCGTGGGAAATGGTGTACGTCTTCAGTACAGTTCTTTTAATTTCCTATCTTTCTATTTTTTGTACTTGAAAACTGCTGTATTTCTGCAGCATGCTATTGCCTAACTGTAAAAGTTTATTTTAGTTGCTCTTTATTTGAATATGCTAGCTTACTTTAACATAAAGTGTGTATCATTATCAAGCAGTTAATCACACTTAGAAGTAAACCACCACCAGAGATAAAAGCTCCCTAGTAAGCATGTGTGTTTTTCAGTACTTTACCTGTGTCTAGTTTAATGAACATTGCTAATTTAATAGAAATGTAGTTTGTGATATGGTTAAAAATTAATGATATGATAAAGCAAGAGCACAAAAATTGCTCTTTTTTTCCTTGGGAAAGAATGTAATGTTTGAGTGAGTAGTGCTGCAAGATGCACAACCCCACTGGTTCTTGTGTCTCGTGTTGCTGGACTATCTGCTGTAGATCTGGGCCTGCCCTTCGCAGGCTGCAGCTCTGTTGGCAAGGTGGTGTGTCTTTTGCTGCGCTCCGACGTGAAGAAGGGGGAAAAGCACCGATTTGCTAGGGCTGTCTAATGGACAAAGCCTCAGAATGGGGCTTGGAGATGTGGATTCCTTTCTCCTCTACCATAGATGCGCTGATTTGTCCAGTCCCTGCTCTTGAGACTGAAGCATCTCTGTTTAAAAAACAGTGTGTAATGGTACCAGTCTCCTAAAGGGGCTCCTCGTGCACGAATTCGAATGCCTGCAGGATTCCTGTGCCTCTACCTTATAGCACTCCAGCTTTCAGTTTAAAAAAAAAAGTGCCTTTGGACAAAGGTGTTGTATCCTCCCTGAGTGAGAAGTCTTGACTGCCTCTGAACTTCTAATGCTGAAGAGAGGGGGAGAGAAAAAGCCCTGCGTAACAGCAGCGAGCGAAGATACCAGGTTACATGCTGTTACGAGAGAGCTGTAAAAGGAAACTTGGGTTGAGACAAGAGAATAAATGGAGGTAGAACGTCGTGGGAAGAAAACAAAAGTATTGAGCAAGATATAAAATGGTTCTGCATATTATGTTGGACAAGGCGTACTGCCCAGGAAACAAATTGTGCTTTGAAGAAAGATAGCACAGAGCATGATGGAAAATTCCATTAAAAGACAATCTCAACCACTTCAAATGGGCAGGAGCGTTTCGTGCTGAGAATCCATACAGCCCACTGGCAAAGATGTTGGAATCGATTTAGTAAATATAAGCGGCTGATCAAAGTTAGTGAATGCTTTACCATAAACAACCATGCTAGGAGGAAAGGAACACCTCACAGCAGCTGTTCCTCCCTATTCTTGTATCTGAAAATAAGATTTATACACTTGTTTTTAAAGATACCAGGGAAAAAAAAAAGCATTGACAGTATTTTAGCTTTATGTCTTTATGAAGTTAATCCTGGCTTACTGTTGCAGATGATCTTTGGAGATCTGGGAGCCTCTGCTGCGTGGCAAGGGGAGGGTTAATATCAAGAGATTTTGGGAGTTTGCAACGATAGAGGCCAGAGGCTGCCTGGCTGGGGAGCAGCTCTCTCAAGGGGTCTTGGTTAGACAGCGTGCTGAACAGGAGGCAGCGGTGGCCCTGGCAGTAAGAAAGGTGAGCAGCACCCTGGGCTGCGTTAGCCGGAGTGCAGCCTGTAGATTGAAGAAAGCGATTACTTCCTCCTGCTCAGCGTGTGTCAGACTGCGCCCCTAACATTGGAAAGAAGCTGATAAACTACAAGAAGTTCAGCAGGAGGCCACCGTAATGGCACGAGCTGGAGCGCCTCCCCCATGAGGAGAGGTCTGAGGGAGCGAGGTTGGAGATGAGATGGCTTAGGGGGCACCCAACAGCAGCCTGCCCACACCTGCGGGGAGGTTATGGGGAGGACGGGGCCAGGCTCTTGACAGTGGTGTGTGGCGGAAGAATGACAGACAGTGGACATAAAATGAATCAACAGAGGTTCAGACTGGTCACGAGGGAAAGCTTGTTCACCGTTAGGGCAATTAAGATTTGGAACATAGTCCTCAGAAAAACTGGAAATTCTGAAAGGTTTTTCAAGACCTGACTGGATAAAGCCCTGAGCAACCTCATCTGACCTCACAGCTGTCCCATCTTTGAGCAGGAGGCTGGACTAGACACCTTCTGGGGTCCCTTCTGACCAGGATGACCCTATGGATACCAGACACATTAACAGTTTCAGAAAGAACCGAGAAAATACCAAGGAATGTTGTTGTCCCCTTTCTAGCAAGGCAGATCAGGAGGACAGAAAACTGGAGGTGTCTGGTGTCACCCTCATTCTTATTGATGAGATTTTGTGAGGTAGGTCTCTGCACTGGGAGGCCGTTGAGTTGACCTTATGTGTGGTGTGAAATTCCATGCTGTAGTGACCCAAGTTTCCAAGAAGTGCCCTTGGAGAGCATGATATGCAAAATCCACATCCTACTCTTAGAGAAAATTGATCTGTCAGGTGATGCTGACTCACTATTAGACAAAGGCAGACTCGTCTAAAGAAAGAAATTGTGTTTTATACAGCTTGTTATCTGCTCTTACATAAGAAATAATGGAGGTCCTATTTTCAGACATCAGACCAGAAGCTAGAACAAAAGTTAGTCTAGCTTTTTCTTTCAAATCAACAGGAGAAAGTTTGAATTGCTTTTATTGACTTAAGAAAAAATTGTTGATTGACTGACAGGACCTTTTTCCCATAGGACTATGTTCTAGCAGCAAAGGGCACAGAAAAAAAAGTTTCAAATGAGGTGTTTTTCATGCTTCAAATAGCTCAGTCCCTGTTTTATGTGCTTGCAGTGAGCAGCATCCACGGTGGAAATGATTTCCAGGAAGTTTTTGTCTTGTTTCGAGGTAGTTAGTGCAATGTGCTTTGTAGGAGTGTAGTTTCACAATTATTACAAACTGTTTGGGTACGCTTACATCCAGGTTTTATGTTTATTTTTGTTTCTTGGAAAGCTCTGTCAGAAACCTTGCTGTTCATGGTAGCTTAACAAGCAGAACAGGAATTTTGTATTCCTGCTGCTGCTGTGCCCAAGCAGCGTAGCTGAACACATTCAACTCCTGCTCTGAGCACAAAAGGCCTATCAAATTTATGACTCTTTAGACTGTCACCATGTTTCTTCTCAATATGTTTATAGCTAACATTCAGGTAGCATAGCACAGTAGTAGAAACAGATTTTCCCTCGACTCTTTTACCTTGATACTTAATTACTATAAATATTACCAGGGTCCAGGATTTAGCCTCTTTAGTTGTATATGCTTCAGTGAAGGCTAAACGAATGGATTTTGTGAAGTGGAAATTTGTAGCTTGAGTAGGGACTGTGCAATTGGGCCGCAAAACATCTTTTCTCCACCCTGCCCACCTACGAGAGATTGAAATAGAAGGCCTCTTGCAGGAAACAAGGTACTTCATTCTATGGCAGTGTGAGAAAGCAGTTGGCTACACGTGAACTTTCCACAAGTGCTAGAGAAAAATCATAATTGTTTTCCCAAGTCGTGATGCGAGGGAGGGAAGCCATATTCATAAAAGGGACAACGCCTCTGGAGCTAAGAGCTCAAAAGAAGAGGGCTCTTGCACCAAGACCCTACTGAGATGGCGGAGGCAGGGTGTCCACAGGTGCCTTCTCCAGGTGCCTTCTCCAGGTGCCTTCTCCAGGTGCCTCCAGAACGATGGATTGGAAGAAGTAACAGTCTACGTGCTTGGCACATGAGGAGCTGCCTTCGGTTCAGAAAAATGAGAATCCAAGTTTTAAGTCAGTGCTGAAGAAGAGGGATGTTAAAGGAAAAATGTCAGGACAGTCAGGATCCAATTGTACACAACCTAATAAAGCGTGCCTTTCTGAAAGAAAAAAAACCTGGTTCCCTCTCTCTGCTTCCTTTTCAGAAGGTATCATAAAAAGATTGGGTTCTGTTTATTTTATGATCACATCAACAAACACTTAACATAAGCAAGTGTTAATTTTGAAAACGGGGCAGTTTTCAGATACTGCCGTTAGATAAACCTCCCTGCATGTGACAGTGAGCACGCTCTGTGTTTAATGAAAGAAAGACTTTTGGCAAAGGAGGATCTTACTTGGTGTTTTAAAAATTGCCATAAGCTGCTGTCAGAAAGCTTTCTCTTGTGTGGCAGTGCAATGAGGGTGCAATAATTTATCCATCTTCTGCTGTAAAAAGCCAGCAGAATCACCCAGCTGTTGTCAGATGGCGTTTGATGGAGAGGAAGCAGACTCTCTATTTGAGTGGCACTATGTGTGTGCGTATAAAGCTAAGGAAGCATCTCAACTGACCTAGGCACCATGAAGTGGGGATGGGCCTCTCTGGACATCTACTGTGTGATTTACAAAGAAAGAGGCACAGTGTAAAGCGATGGAAGGGAAACATTGCAGTGAAAAAGAATAAATATTTCAGATGACTTCAAGGGAGGTGAGTGAGTATATAACGTCCACCCAGCATCTGATCTCCTGGTGAGGTACCTCCTCCTCTCTCATGGGCCTCCCGCTACAGCATGACTCTCTACAGCATCACAGTCAGGGTTGGAGCTGCAGCATTGCCATGCCTTTAGCCTCATGAATGTAGAAGCCAAGTCAGCTACGTTGAATTCCTAAAGGATGCACAATGTGGTCCTCCTTCCCCAAACGTTTGAATGCAGAATTATGCAACTGGTTAAAATGACACATTTTTAATTGGTACTGCAGGAGCCAGCTTTGGAGAGGTGCCTACAGTTGATCTGGGTGACGTGTTCCAGCTTGCTTTGGGCCTCCTGGAGCCCAAACTACACTGTTGGAATAGTCGCTGTTAGTGAAGGAGAGCTGAAGTTCCTCGGCGTTACAGAGGTCCTGGGGTTTTCAGGGTGTCACACAGATGCACAAGGAACGCGGAGTGGTACCTGCCCTTGCTTATGCTGGCCAGCACAGGGGGAATCCTTCCTGGAGGCTCGTGGTGTGCTGAGAGAGAGTGAAATCCTCTAGTAAGGGAGAATGAGCAGCTCTGACTTCTTTCGGTGTGCTCGAGCATGCAAAGTGTAATTCTACTTAGTGCGTTAGTATTTCTCAGCTGGGAACAACTGTGTTCGCTTCCCTGTCTTGCTTCCTCTGCAGGGACTCTGCAGCAGCTGCAGGTGAGTGAGTGTACAGCCACCATCCCCTGAGTGGTTCTTTCCACCTGGCCCTTAATTGACCCGCTCAAAGTAATTGATGTCTCCAGCCTCTCTAACAGCAGAGAGAGCTTAGGAGGTGAGGTACGCTAAGAGGCAGCGCTTTAACCTTAGGTGTAGCTGGGGAGTAAGCGATCAATTTTCTTTTCACAGAAGTTGTATCATGAGCTTGTATTTATCATTTAAGAAAACTCTAGGCATCTGTAAATGACAGTTTTCTGTAACCATGTTACTTGTTATTTATGACTAGGTCATGTTTAATTGTCTGTTATGTGATGGTAGATACTGAAGTCCTGACTTTGGAATAGGCCATAAATTGGTAGGCTAAAATGTAAGAAGGGCATTTATTCCAGGGATAGCGTATCAGGAAGAATCCTATGGAGCAGCATCAGAAATGAATCTGAGCAATTAGGTGGTAAATATTAATATAAGCGGTAAATAAATATTAAGTGGTAATATTTGCCATAGTAAGAAAGATTTTGCTTATGCTCTGCACAGCTCTTTATACTTGATTGCTGCCAGAATAAAGCTGCAATAACATCTCAAATAATGAAGTTAAAGTGTAAACAGGTTGTAGTCTGCTTTGTAAAGGGAACTTGGGGTTGTTTTCTGTTGATAATATCTGACACTGAGGTGTCGCAACTGAACTTCAGCGGTTAACCCTACATTTTCCAGCCTTGGCTTTCTTCAGCAGCAAATCATGTTACACGTTTTCAAAGAGTGATGTTTTTTTCAACCTGAGTGACCGCAGCTGGAGCTGGGGTACGGGAACGGGGGGCTTGCTCTCAAAGCCTTCCCTGGTGCTGCACCGGTACGTCTGAGCCACGGGTAAGGGTTAGACTGATCCTGAAATTTAAGTTTGGGAAGACACTATCCCCAGTCTTAGTGATAGGGATTGTTAAAATACGTTCTAACTTCTTTGTGGCATGGAGCTGGATCACTTCTTAGGACTATCCAGGCATTTAATCTAACTGGTTTCTTGCTACTGTAGGGAATGGGCACCTTAACAGTGCCCTTGATCACCTGTGCTTGCTTCCTGGGGTGCTCTAGTACTTGTGGCTCTCGGTCTTTGGTGTGAGATGATGTTCTGTGGTTTCAGTGTCTGGGGTTGTGTGACTGATCCTTCTGAAATAAATGCCACGTGGTTGTGTGTGTGTGCCGTGACCTTGGTCACCCTGGCAAACCCTGTTATTTTCATCCTGTGCTGAGTCCTTGTTACGGTACTTCCGATCTAACTTGTGCAGAAAACCTGACCTCCTTGGTCTTAAGAGTCTGTCACAGAGATTTATTACAGTACCCTACTGAGGTCAAGGGAACATCCTTTCCCAGAAGTGGGAGTGTGGGACTGCACTGAAGTGCTTGCAAGGAGACACCGCGCTGCAGAACTTTTAATTCTCTCTTTTACTTGTGATTCATAATGCTGACATAGTCAGGAAAACCTATACCAGACACAATAGAGCCAGCTGTTGCGCTTGGCAGAAATGCATTGTTCTGGTATTTTAACCCTCCACAAACCTGCCACTGAGTAGAGAAGTGTGTCAAAATTGGTTGCAAGGAGGCACCCCTCCTGGCTGTGACCACCCTGGACTGTTCGGTAGAGCTGGATTCCTTTCCTTCAAAGTCTTCAGATCAGTCCTCTGAGAGCACATCTTCAGATGAGTCTTTTAGTCTAGGAGAACACGTTTTGAGATAACAGTCTATAGTAGAGATTGTGTTTATAAACTGTTTGTGGCCACTTTTGCTTACAGTTTTCAGGGGATACCCTGCTGTAAAACATCCGTGAGGTCCCATTCCAGGCTTTTTTTCTCAGGGATGTTTCACCTTGCCTGGAATCACTCAAATTGTCATTAATCCAGAAAGACAGACTGGGAACACGCAGGTGTGGCTCATATTCTCGTATGAGTCAATGTATCCAAGGGGGAGAGGAAAGACACCAGTCCTTGCTCAAATGAATACACAGGGTAAAAGTGCTCCAAGAGGAAAAGGCGTGCAAAGATTTACCACTTCAGAACAGCCTGTGAACCCTAAAGTTAGGGCTCTGTACTTGGAGGTTAGTATTCTAAGTTCAAATCCTCTCACTCAAATTGGATTTCCCTATATTGAATATAATACATTCTAAACCTTAGGGGTAGATAGGGAGTTAAGATGTACAAGGAAAATATTGCTGTTTGGGATGAAAAGGAGAGCAAAAGAGTATTGCAGCAAGAGAATGGGGATGTAGCAGTTCCTTGGTGATAAACAAACTCTTGAATGAAACATTTAGTTGAATTGTGTGTCCCAACAAGTGAAACATCCACGTAGCATCTTGCAACAGGAGACACATTCATTCTGAACTGGAATAAAGAGACAGAGAATTATTTTCTGTGGCTCATATGAAACAGCCAAGTATGGCTGTGACTCCCTCTGCTATTTGCTTTGCCGTACTTTCGCCTGCTTTTTCTTTGAAATTAGCTTTTCATACATGGGACCATCCTGTCAACTTGATCTGATGATTCTCTGGCAAATCAAAATGAATGTAATTAAATGTTAAGGAACTGGGCAGGCAACGATGGAATAAATACCACAGGTCCTATACAGATCTTGGGGTGAGATTAGTCTGACTGTGTTTAACAAATGAAAAAGGAATACTTTGGTGTTACCTTCATTTGGTAGTTTGTAAGTTGATTTAGTTTTTGAAGTGAATGCTGGAAAGATGGGTCTTAAACTGTGTTGGTTTAGGGAAAGTGGAAGCATTCTTCTGACACTGACACCCCATCTGGAGGGACAGGTGTTACTCTTTGTCCATTCAAACCCTGTGCTTTGCCTCAGAGCAGTAGGAAGCATTTCCCTTGTGTCCTTCATTACAGTGTTTTTAAGCAGATCTGCCCAACGAACCGTGTTACCGCTTCATTTCCTGCTGGCCACAAGATGAAATGATGTTGGCTTTGGACAAAACTGGCCTTTATTACCAGGGAGGTTAGCAAATGTGTATGTCATGGTGAAGGATGTCGAAAGCCAATCAAGCGATGAACCAATTGATTTCCCCAATGCAGACAGGGTCTGAGTCCCTACCACACACCAGCTGTCCCTGCAGCGTGCCAGGATAAAAGGAGCGGGGAGGACCAGGGCCTGCTGTAATTTGACAGGAGTTTAATGAGGCAGGTGTGTCCCTTCGCCACTGGGGATAGATGGATGACCAAAGCTGCAGTATGCTTTGAATCTTAGACTAAAGTATGAAACCTGGATTTTTAAAGAGTTTCCTGTCTGATGCTGATTTTCTCCCCACTCTCCGCCCAGTCAGTGAGGTGCCACCGGCTCACAGACAGCATAATACTCCAAAAACAGTGCAAGAGTTTTAGCAGGTGTTTAAAACTTGCTTGCCTTAATATTGCAAATGCTTGAGATATACAATAAATAAACCTTGTGAGATGGGAATAAGTTGGGGGGAAAAAAAGCCTAATTGATTGAAAGGTTGAGGGTGCCAGAGTATGTCAACAACTGCTTTAATTACACTTTGTATTAGTGCCTCTGTCACTGCTACAGCTTTCAGAAAAATAGCTCTGTATCTGTCTCTCTTTGGAGGAAGAAAAAGCAGTGTGGGCTGACTCACAGGTGTCTGGAAAGGTCAGAATACTTGTCTCGTTGCATGTTTCATCACAGTATTTTCAAGAAATTATCGTAGAATGATGTCACCCAAGGAAAATGTCGTCCCACAAGAACTGCCCCCAAGTTTGCCTTTATTAAGAAAGTTGAATAGTTCAGTCTGTGTTAATGGTTAAACTGACCAGACATTTCTCACTCATCACAACATTTTCATTAATGTCTTTTTGGAGAGGCAATGGGACAGGGGTTTTGCAGACTTACGTCATTCCCAAGTCTGGTATGTTTACTTATCACATAGGCTTCTAGATTCCTACTTTGGTATATCAATGTTAAAAATAGCTTCAGGTGCTAAGCAGGGAGATGAGTAGTCTCATGTGAAAGACTTCAGGGGCTTCTCAGACTCATTCCACAGGCACAGACATTAGATAGACACAATTCTTCTTGTCTCTCTTAATGATAGGCTGGCTTGGCCTGAATACTCATGTAACAGAATTTAACCAGGAAGCCACTAGAAACATCTAGCTAGATTTGGTGGCTAATTAAAATAAATAAACAAGGGACAGTTAATAGAAAACAAAAGGTGGACTTTGCACACAATGTTTTGTTACTGAGTGCTAAGGTCACCATACATCCTTTAAAAACCTCTCCACCTAAGGCTGATCATATGCCACCTAAGAACCAGGGCGTCTGTATGGAGGAGAATCTGCTATCCTCTGCTTCTGGACAGAGAATTATGTGCTTGTCTCATGCCTCCTGGGGCCATACCCTGATGGGTTAAGGCTATTTACAGACTTATGGGACATACAGGCTCAAATATTTCTAAATGGTCCCTAACCGCTCTGAAAAAGAAAATTATTATTCTAAACTGCGGTATGTAAGTACAGCCAAATTATTCTGTGTGTCAGAAGACAGAAGATAGAAAAAGGGAGAAGAGGAACTGGCTGATGTATGACAAACATAATAAAATATTGCAGACATCACACAATTGCTTGTTAACCTACTCTTTCTGCATCTTGTCTCCTTGACCCATTATCCCTTCGACCTTTAAATTGAGTTTAAGCTGAGGCAGCTGGATTCACCATCTTCATCTCTTGGCAGAAAGACCCTTTAATGCTCCCCCTCAACCCGCCCTTTCCTACATCTGCTCTGCAAAGCTTTACTTTACATCTCATTTTTGCCTGGCTTTAATATCATCCTACCAGTCTGTGGGTGTCTGACAGGTACTGTCTGTGCCTGTGCATCTCCAGGGGCACCCTCCCCCCAGTCACCTCTCTTTGCTCCCTGGAAGGCTCTCTGGCCTCAAGCACCCAGCACAGCTGTCTTCCCAAGAGCCGTCGGCCTTGAAGCTGGTTCTGCTGCTCAAAACCCCTTCACGCTGCAATGTAAGCAGTGCTTTCTCTGGAAAAATCCTCAGCTGCTGCCCGAGGAGAGAGAATCTGTACTCAGGAGCTCCAGAGGAGATCAGAAACGTGTTAGCCACGGGCTTTATCACACCTATTGTCAAGGTTTGGAGAAGGAGATTCTTTGCCCAAAAGAATTTGGAGAAAAAAAGAGAAGAGTAAGAAAATAATTTTCATCTTCATCTCTCTCCTCATACCTTTCCTCATTTTTTTTTCCTTCCTTATAAATATTTATTTTTGCTCGTGAAGGTCCAAGTTCCTGTGAGCTTATAGTTCCCTTCCAGCCAGGACAGATCTCTGTGCACAGTGTGTTATGGGGTGACAGGGATTTAAAACTGTTCTAGAATGTGCCTGTGAAGCTCTGCTTCCCCTGTGATTTTAGGCACAGTATTTTCCAGGTGGCATTGCTGGTCTCCTTAAATGACACACAAGCAGTTTGCTGAACTTTTTAAAGTACCTCTGGCTTTTTCATGATGTAAGCCTGCCTCGACCTATTTTGAACTCGTTTCTTAGGTACAAGTCTCAGCTGATGTTAGAGGTTTCCAAAACCTTTCAGGATGCATTTTAAGAACAGTGCATTAGACTTCGCCTTTTTTATGGCCCTGATTCAGCACTTATGCATGGGCACAACCCAGTATGTTAGTGCCATACCATTTGCTCCAAATTATGCATGTTCTGAACTGCCTCTGCTGGGAAGCAATGGATCAGCCTCCTCATCATGCCCCCAGAGTTACTAGAGAAATTAATAATACAAGCAAGGGACTATATCAATTGAATGCAAGCTACAGACTTCTTTAGAGAATGCTAGTGTCAGCTGGAGCCGCTGGAGCCAGCTCCATTTATTGACACATGCACACTCTGCAGTAAAACACTTAGCAGTGACACAAGGTTGAACCAAAATGCCAAACCCTAGCATCCCCAAACACCAGGGAAGACTGGATCCAAGCCCGCCTTCAATGCACCCAGCTTTCCCTCAGCACTGACTGAACTCCTCCAGCTCTGCTGGAGAAACTCCTCTGCTGGAGGGGCAGAGGGAGCCGTGGGTGGTTCCTGGCCCCCTGGAAGGAAGTTGCTGTGGTGTCACCACTGGCCAAAGGCTTTTGGCCATTTCCATAATCCAACGTTTCTGTACCTGAATCTGGGATGAGCAAGCCTGAATGTAACTGGTCACGTGCTCTCTAGATTTCCAAGTGACACATTTCTGCACACAGTAAAGGCTCTTCTTGTCAGGTATTACACACAGTTATTACTGGATTCAATTCGTAAAGCAATAGGCAAGTCAGGGCTGAAATCTGAAGTAATGAGTTAACTCCTAAGCATGTTTTTCAGCTTTATCCCTAAATATCCATATCCCCTCCTATAGCTCTGTGCATATAAATATGTATAGAGACACATGCCCCCCTCCGTACATTTGTCTGTGAACCCAAATTTGAAGTTGTATTTAATATTTTCGTATTATTCTATGTGCTACTGAAAAATAAAATGTTAAAAGATAACCAAGGAAATGATAATGATCATGGATCATCTTACTGTCCTACCACTTGTGTTCTTGTACTTACGACAAATTTCTCTAGGTTATGCCAGCAAAGGACAGAGTAAATAAGAACCACTTTCCACTAAAGCTTCACTGACTGTCATTTCATCTTCCTGCTCTGCCCTCCCCCCCCCTTCCCCTCCCCAATCTCTTTTCTTGGACCCTTCTCTTGTGTTTTTTCTCCCCTTCCTACTTGTCTCCTCACAGGATATGAGTAACTGCCACTGAAGTCAAACCGAATTACTCACTTCCTCCATCAGAGAACTCAGATCCCTAAAACACACATTCTGCAGAATCACAGAAAGATTTGCATACCTGCTCCAGAGGGAGAATGAGCTCCAAGACAACAGCTTTGTAAGGTTTCTAGCACTTCATGGGTTGAATCAGGTGGGAAAAAACACCAAAATGCTGTTTCATGAAGTATTTTTATGTCTGGAGACTGAACAGTCATACCTTTAAAAACTGATGTTATTATACAAATTATGTGGTTTAATGGAAAAAGAAACATAATCTTTTACTTACTTTGAGGGTTTTTATCAGTTCTTGTTCTACCTACATTGCTTTCTCCAGGAAATCATTCACCTACTTCCTAAAATAAAGAATGATGCTGCAGCTCAATGGGCACAAAGTCTGTATTTACAAAAAAATATATTATCAGAGTTAGAAATGCGGTTAAATCAGATCGTTGGATCTGAATAGTCCCACTCACTCATGATCTTCAGAGCTTCTTAAGAAACTCCCCAAGTACTCATCTGAACTTGAATCTCTGTCATGTCTATACAGAGAAGACCCTAAAGCCCAGCTAAGGTGAACTTTGCACCTCAAGCAGACTGGCTGCATCTTTATATATTTACTCACAACTTCCTTTTGACTTAGGAATCTTTCTGAGCCAGGGACTTTCTACCCCTTCCGGAATCCACTGTAGAGCTGATACAATGGAACAACTAGTGCTTTCTGTTAGCACTGCTCGTCCGGGCAGCAGCCTGGAAATCTGGCTGATGATCAAGATAGGAGCTCTTTGAAGATAAAGCTGCCTCATGCTTGCATGTGCTTGTAGTAGAACTTCAAATAACTCTTTTAACTCTAGGCCTTGGATGAAGACTAGAGTTGAGAAAGACAACCTCTCAAGATGGTTTCCTTACATGGAAAACTACCATTTGGCTGACCCTGCAGGTGATAAAACTCTTAAGCCTGTAGTAGCACTTGTGGTTATGTTTTCAAAGCTGAACTAGGCACCATGAATAACCACAGGCACAACAATTATAGAAAACATCCACTCTTCGTATCACCGAATCATATGCTGAACTGCAAGGACAAAACAAACGCCTTTCAGTCCTATGGAAAAACAGGGTTTTCTGCTAGGCTGAAGGGTAAGGTTCTCCACTCCTGAAAGGAAGCTTACTGCCTTCAGCCTAAAAAGTTTTACTTCAAGATACCTTTCTCCCTGACCATTTTTTTAAGATGTCCTTTTCTTTCCATGCTTCTGCAGTGTTTGCTGTTCAGAATGTTTTGAGTCTCTGAATGCAAGGGACTGTTGAGAGACTGCGGAATAAAAAAACTGAACTTCAACACCACTGTGAGTGGAGTCAAAGCAAGTGATGACTTCAAGTATGAGGGCTCAGACACAAAGAAGGATGCTGCCTCTATCTGTCCACAGAGCCATAAGAAAACCAGTACAGTCATTTGTGGGCTTAGGGGGAAGAAGAAACAGTACAAAAGCTGTTTCAAAGAAATACATGTGATTTTCCATTCAGATAAGACCTATATCTGCACTTGTTGAAGCCAGAGGTAAAGCCTCATAATTGCAATGCACAGGATAAGAGCACAGAAAGGAAACAGAAGTTTTCAGAATGAGTGACATCAAAGTGTGGTGTTGGAAGTATGGAAGAAACACATACAACACAAAATATTTCTCTTTTATTCCTGGCTTCACAAAAAAAAAAAAAAAAAAAAAAAGAAAAAAGTGAAGAAA
>VXAK01020792.1:60199-100809 GCA_013399435.1 Arenaria interpres
GGTTGGCCTCTTCTCCCAAGGGAATGATGACACAAGCAGAGGAAATGGTCTGAAGTTGGGGCAGGGGAGGTTTAGATTAGATATTGGGAAGAATGACTTTCCTGAGAGGGTGGTCAGGCACTGGAACAGCCTGCCCAGGGAGGTGGTGGAGTCGCCATCCCTGGAGGTATTTAAGAAACGTGTAGACGTGGCACTTCAGGGCATGCTCTAGTGCCAGGGATTGTTGGGTTGTGTTTGTGTGTTGTTTGCTTGTTTGTTGGTTTTTTGGTGGGGTTTTTTTTGTGGTTGGACTCAATGAACTCAAAGGTCCCTTCAAACCATGAAGATTCTGTGATTCTGTGATGTTAGTGGTGTGACACCTCAATACACCTGTCAGAGTCTGCTCACCCGCAAAACAGCAGGCCTGATATTAAATACCTACTCAGGTTGCTTCAAAGGTGTAGTTAGAAACAGTAAATTATCCTTTGAATTGTTTTACAGCTATGTCTGTGACTGCATCTTCCTTCCCCCATAAGCTTTTAAATGTTTGCTTCTTCAGTTAAATACGGGATTAATATTACACTACTTATCTGTTCTCCTATAGCAACAGGTAAACTTTCAAAATGTCAGTGACATACATATAGAGTAATTACTATCTATCCGTAAATCCCACTGTCAGAAAATAATGCATACTTTACAAAAAATGTAATTTTTCTAAAAATACCTTAAGACGTCCTCATCATTTTCTGTGCCAGAAATAAGCAGACAAAAGACTCCTTTGAGTGGTGTGTTACTCATTTTAAAAAGCCTGTGGAAAACTGACATACTTCCTTGTTTATATTTGGGAAGGAACAATTTCATCAGGTACTGCAGGAGAAAATACAGTGCCACATTTATGCAAGAGAGTTTCCACTTAAAATAATTGAGTATTTAGAAATCACTCTCTTTTTCATTCCATAAAGCACTCAACAATTCTAAAGCTGGAAAAAGCCGTTAGTATTATCTTATCTGACCCTCTCCATAACAGGGGCAAGTAAACGTCATCCGATTTCCTTCAATAATGCACTTTTTGGTTAAAGCCTATTTTCAAAAAAGGACCTAGTCCTCATTTTAAAACTTCCGCAAGAGAATTTTCTCTGTCTGTTCCAATGCACAATTGCACTCAAAGACATATATTTTAATTTTTCTGGCTTTACATACCAGCCAGCTGGTTTATGCCTTCCTCTATCAAAGGGAAGGATGAGCTCATCCTCCAGTTATATATAGTTATGTCTAATAAGATTTGGGTATAAAAGTAGGAAGATTCAAAGTTTCAAAACTACAGAAAAAGCTCAAGAAAAAAGTGAAGAGGGAAAAACCCAACCTCTGGTAAAGATATTTGTTAGAAGCGTCTAGAGTAACGGCTCTGTGATTGTAGATCAGACCATGCCATTAGGAGGGCAGAGTTCTGCAGTCTTAACTAAGACAAAACATCCATCAGTATTTGATGGGAATTTCAGATTTGTAGTGACTGATTAAGGATTATGACACAGCTTTCCATATTTAATATATATCTGGTAAGTGCCAGATACTTTTAATTTCTCTTCTAATAGAATTTTCTCTTATTCCACTGTTCTAACTGCATGACTAGTGCAGTTGAAGACGTTTAGAAACCTGCCTTTCTTGACAGAGATTTTACAGCATCAAGAAAATGGTTTATTATAGATTCAGAATAGCCCTTGAAGTGTATTTCTGCTAAAGACTTCTTGTTGAAATGTTTTCCTGAATCAAAGCCTTAATCCCCTATACATTTACATCTGACTGACTGACTTAATACAATACTGTAGTATTGTGATCCCAGGCTCTCAGATAAAACCATGCATCAAGTAACACTGCAAATACCCCCTGTGCCATGTCTCTTCATGCAAGGCAAACCCAGGGTGGGGCTGGGATCCTACGCTCTTGTTCCCAAAGGGCAGAATTTCCCTGACATTTCTCACCACCCAGCCAGGAGTGCTGCTCTCCTCCTCCCCACCAGCTTCAGCTCTTGCACTGGGGCGGGAAGTCCACAGTGTGGAAGCATGACAAGGGTAATCATGTTTATACCCGTGTTCCCACCCTGCAAGGCTTCCCTGGATGACCCACACCACCACTGCTGCCTTTGCCCTGTCCTAGAACCTCTCCTGCCACGTCCCACCTCTGCTCCACACAGCCCTATTTGGCAGGACTTGGCCGGGTCAGCAATCCTTGTGCTGAAGGTGGAAAGCACAAGGCACAGAGAATAACCTAACAGGACTGGAAGCAAAACCATTTTCTCTCTCTCAGAGGGCTGCTTTTAGGTCAGTGCAGGCACTGCACACCATTTCAGTGCCTTCAGAGGTGAAAAACTAATCCAGTGCACGTAGAGAAACACCAGCTGCCGGATGCCTGCTTTGAAACGTGTAGTTGTAGGGTCAATTAATGGAAGAATTTCTAGCTCTAGGATCCCTTCTCTATCTTAAAAAAGGTGGATATTCTGGCTGAAGTGTTTGTTAATATGTTTTTCATCTTTTTGTCATTTAACTTCACAGTTAACAACACCCATAATATGTCTCTTTTAACATCAATGCAACTGCATAGGGGTAAGGGCTGTTTCCTCAATAAATTCCCTACCAAGAAAGGGGAAGGTGAGGCTCATTTTTTCTGCCTGCTAACAGGTCCGGTAATACAACATGAAATCAGTTTGCCCCCAGAAAAATGATCTTTGAAGATAGTATGGTAAAATGAAAAGTCACTAACAGGTTTGCCTCTCAGAAACTAAACAGTAATACAGCTAACTAGAAAAAGAGACAAATTCTTTGGCTTTTGAAAGAGCACAGCATGTATTTACTGCACTTGGATTTCTATGTAGAAACACATAAAACAGTGTCATTACTGGGTTCACATTCAGTGGGCGATTTTCCACCTAAGTCAAATATTTCAACATTTTCCAGCTTATAACTGAACAGAGGGAAAGCAGCAGACACTTTCTACAGCCTCAATTAAGCAGATGCTGATGGAGGATGAGATGACTTTTGCTGTTAAGGCATGTTCTGGCAGTAGTCCTTGTCTTTACCAGCTGATTTTAGCAAATTGGAAATAAATCTGCAAGATGAGAATTTCTAGAAATGTATTTATGCCAATGGAATGAGCTTTCAATAGACTTTTTACTATATTGGCAGACCAAAAGCAACTCCTGTGTGAGAATCTCTTTCTGTTTCTGAAAACACAGCGTATTTTGACCCATGCAGAGCTCCACAAGAGATGTCTTCCAAAATTCAAGAGACTTATTAAAGCATAAACCAGAGCAGGACACAAACACTACAAGTTACATGGTAACCTCATAAGGAAATTCAGGCCCTAATAGAAGCCTGGAAGGGTAAAAACCAACATAAAAGCAATGATGTGTATAAATCATCCTGGCAGTGGTACATTGCAACATAATTGTTTTCTTTTCTTGAGAAAGGGCTCACATTCATCAAAGTCAGTGATTTTACCAGATACATTCATTTGGCTCCATTTCCCTGTACTTTATCTACATGCCAAAATAAATGCTTGCCAAAGATAAACTCACAAGTCTGGCAGGCTAGGAGGAGTCTCAGGAGATCATCTCATCCAACATTCTGCGCTGAAGCAGGCTGAAAGTATCTGGATACCATCCCTGACACTTTTATCTCCTTCACTTTAAGAAATCAATATCCCTGGGTAGTCTGTCCTAACATTTTGCCACAGTTTCAGACAGAGAGGCTTACCTAATATGCTGCCCGAGTCTTTTAGGTGAAGGTGAAACTAATTCTTCCTTGCCCTTCCTTAAACAGAAATTCAAAATAATTTACAGTCGTAGCATCTGTTTATTTTCTGCGTCATCCCTTCCAAGCCGTGGTGCCATTTCTCGGTCTTCTCTTTTCAACCCAGTGCCTTCACATTCCTTTCCATGAGTCACATCTTCTACACCTCTTATCACGCTTGTTGCTTTTCTGTGCTTTTCTCTCCACTGTGACTACTTACTGCTTCCAGCTGAGACAAAGGACTCCAGCTGGGACTTCACCACTACTTCAAAAAGAGGAACAATTGCTACTGCTGCCTGTGTAAAGATAGTTTTATTGTCAGAACACAGCTCATCTCTTCCTCAGCAGTATCTGATTATTGACATAAACGTAGCATGAGCTCTGTAGTGTGCATCATAGAAGACCAGAATTGCAAGGGGATGAAGAGAGACTATCTAGTGAATGACACCTGGGTTCTTTAAAATGTGCAACAGGGGAGATTTCATTATCATCATAGTAGACATTCTGCTCCAGTGATTCCCTGTCTTCACACTTAGATGTTAGGAGACAAAAGTGCTATCTTAAATCACACTGTAGGGTCCAGTCAGAAAAATCTTCCACTTCTGCTGTGATGTTGCCTAACCAGTAACTCCCAATTTCGTGATTGCTTGCTGAATTTCTCCTACCTATGGAGGAAGACTTTTGTATTTGTCTTTGGTGAATTTCAGCTGTTGATTTCAGATACTCTCTAATTTTTTAAGCATGTGTTGAATTCTAGTGCTCATGTCTACTGTGATTGCAGCCTTGACCTATGCCACTCCTATTCACTAATATTATGACCATAGTCTCTTATTAGTCCACCAAAATGTCAAGAGGAATGCTGAACAAGGCCAGGTTTAGAACCAAGCACCACCCAACCACCAAAAAATTGAAATTTGACAGCAAAGAGCTGAAGAGTGTTCTTTGAGAGCAAGCTCCCAACAATTGCACAGCTTTCTTCTCATGATCACATCAACACTGTATTTCATCAGTTTCTATATGGAAACATCATGGAGAAGTGGCAGAAATATTGCACCAGTACAGGGTGGGGGCTGACCTCGTGGAGAGCAGCTCTGAGGAGAAAGACCTGGGAGTCCTGGCGGACGATAGGATGACCATGAGCCAGCAATGGGCCCTTGTGGTCAAGAAGTCAAATGGCATCCTGGGGTGCATCAGGAAACATGTGACCAGCAGGTCGAGCAAGTTATCCTGCCCCTCCACTCTGCCCTGGTGAGACCCCATCTGGAGCACTGGGACCAGTTCTGGGCTCCCCAGTTCAGGAAGGACAGGGAACTGCTGGAGAGGGGACAGCAGAGGCTACAAAGATGATGAGGGGTCTGGAGCATCTCCCTCACGAGGAGAGGCTGAGGGACTTGGGTCTTTTGAGTCTGGAGAAGAGAAGACTTAGGGGGCATCTAATCAATGCTTATAAAGACTTAAAGGGAGGGTGTCAGGAGGGCAGGCTGGGTCTTTTTTTCAGTGGTGGCCAGGGACAGGACAAGAGGAAACGGGCACAAACTTGAATCTAAGAAGTTCCACCTAAATGTTAGGAGGAACTTCTTTCCTGTGAGGGCGGCAGAGCCCTGGAAGAGGCTGCCCAGGGAGGTGGTGGAGTCTCCTTCTCTGGAGACATTCAAAACCCACCTGGACACGTTCCTGTGCAACCTGCTCTGGGTGGATCTGCTTTGGCAGGGGTTTGGACTAGATGATCTCCAGAGGTCACTTCCAACCCCATGGGATTCTGTGGTTCTGTGAAATGTCACTGGGATTGAGTTTATACCACATTAGTTGTATCCCCCTTTTCCCCACCAGGCCACTTGACCTGCCAGAGGCAGAAAATAAATAGGCTCGGCATGACCTATTCTCAACAATCTTTGTTGGCCATTTCTTTTGTCATTTTATAATCATTTAGGTACTTACAAAGTAATTTTTCTAAGAGTGTGTTCCAAAACCTTCTCAGGAATAAAAGTTACACTGACAGGTCCAAAAGAGTAGCATCTCCTCCTGTATAAAAACACAGACAGAGCATGTGTCCACGGAATTTCCTAAATCCTTATATCAGAAGACAGATCTCCTTTCACACGTGAAAGATTGCTACTGTTCACTCAGAACTTCAGCTTCTGCCATCAAATTAATAATCTCAGCAGAGGCTCCAGCATGACAAGAGTGACATTTCCAGGGTTTTTCATTGTCAACTGCCACTGAGAATTTGTCAATTGTTTTTCTCGAGGGTTTGGGGTTGAACATAATACACGCTGAAAGGGATTTTACACCAATCAACTGAACACTGCCCCAAATCAGACAGCGATGCGAGAATCTCGCTAAGCAAAATCAACAAAATATTTGTAAGGGGACAAAATTTATGTGTTTTCCTTCCTAGCTCCAATGTTGGAATTGATGACTTGTTTTGATTGAATCTTTCAAGAAAAAAATGCAATTATTGGGGGAGAGAAAGGCAGTTTCCTGGGTGGAACACCACATTCTGAATGGACGCTTGCAACGCTACAGACTTTGCAGTTATAACTCTTCCTGGTTGTCCTACATGGAAAAATACTTTGTCCCCCCACTGTATCTTCCATATGAGTGCGTTAGAAATTTGAGCTACGTTCACATAATTTTCCTGGAAGCAGAAAGTACTATTACCCCCTCCTTACAGCCAGGAAAACATAATGAGGCCTTGTTCAAGGTCAAAATGAGTCAGCAGAGAGCACACAATGAAACCAAGCTAGTCTCATGTTTTAATAACTAAGACTTTTTTTCCTCCTTTCTCACACAGTTTAGCTGTGTAATCTTATCTCCAACCGAGGAGAGTTCCTCAGAAGTCTGTAGTTGAAATACTGATGAAGGTCAAAGGGAAATGAACTTTCTGACTGGAAAACCACCTTGTTTTATGTTTTATTGATTTACAACACCCTACAGAAACATTAGGAGGTACGGTGTGACTGATGGACAATTACTGAAGTTAGCTGTCATACAGCACATACGTTCTTCCAAAAACTGCTTTACAAAATGCAGATATACCTTACAGAACCATTTATGAGGTGAAGACTCCGTTGCCTTCCCCTGCTTTTTTTTTTTTTTTAATTTAAAATATAATAAAAGGGAGAAAAATCAGAACTGTAGTGAGGCTGAGCTGGTGGTGATGTTGCTTCACAGAAACTCTTGTAGCATGTCCATTGCTATGGAGTCTGAGCAGAGATTCAGGTCTCCCTCAGAGAAGTACACATTGCTCCAGTCATTAGGCCCTTGAACTGACTGGTGTCCTCACCTCAAATCACTGCAGCTGGAGGCTCCGCAAGAAAGTAGGCAAAAACCTTACAGTACACTGGACTGTGAGGACTGAAGGAGAACTTATAAACATGCTCTGAAATGTTAGCTGAACAGCAAACAAGTAACCGCATTTCTCTGCCTACAAACCAGTGATGGTCTGATCAGCGAATGCATAGATTTTCTTACCTCATTCAACAGAGAGGGGGTTACTTTTAAGGTAAGGACCTGTGTAGGTGCATTCCAATTTTTGGAATGTCTAAGACTGCCAAAGGCTATTGTGTAGATAAATATTCATTGGGAAAAAAACCCTGAAAGAACCATTCTACCCCTAAGATACTGAGGATGCACAAGGTAGAAGTCACCCTGTGTTCACAGAAAACAAGGTGCTTATGTGGCTCCATCTGAAATGCATTGTAGTTGCCACTTTCATTCACAGGTTTACATACACAGCAACAGATGCTTGAAAAATTGGGTTTATGGAATAAACTTCATCTAGAAAGCTTTGGCTGACAGATGAGAAACTCAAGGGAAAGCTACTCTAGGAGTATTAGGCAAGAAAACAGCTCACAAAGGCTCTTTACAGGGCCGGGGAACATAAAAGCAACAGCAAATGATTTGCAAGGTGGCAAAGCTTTTTCTTCTTTTTCGCTTCCATATAATTACATGCTGTAATATTCTCTCTGTCTAAAGGTCATGGTATGTTTATAATCATAAAACCAGGAAAAGCCTGCTCTTTTAACAGGATACAAACTTCTGCCAGTTATTCTAGCTACAGGCTTGAAAAATTAAAACGAGACAGCCCAAAAAGCTTGGAAATTTCAGATCCCTTCTCCAAGGGGAAAGAAAAAAGAAAATGGGAGAAGTGATCTCCTACATCCTCAAAAGCTCTTTTTTACCCAGGGTTAATTTACTTGTGCACTGGTTTCCATAAGTGCAGAGTACCGTATGGCGAGCTGTTGCATTTCAGAAAGTGGCAAATTATTGCAATCATGTTCGACGTTGTTTCTTTTGAAGACACACAGCAATTTGTAAAGTCTTGGGGGTAGAAATGGAGTTCATTCTTGACCAATCCTTTGCAAGTACTGTAATAACAAAAGGTTAGAGTCAGACTGAAGGATACAGGGCAGTATGGCATAGGTTGTAGTCTATCCTGTTGAGATGGAGTTAGGGATGGAAAGATAGCACTTAGCGTAGACGTTGGTTTGATTCCTGGAAGATATTGGCTAAGTTCCCATTTCTTGCATATGCTTGCTGTGTGCCCTTACAAAGGTCACTTAGAACTAGCTCCACAAGCAGACACATGCATTAAATGCCGTTGCTGATCTAGGAAGTCTTTCTGCACCTCAGTTACTTATCTGTAAATTCCAGACAATAATGCTTCTCTATTTCAGTGTGGTATTAGGAAGATAAATACATTAAAGACATTTAAATGCTGCAGAGAAAAAGGTCATGCAAGTAGCAAAGATGGAAAGAAATGCCTTCTAGTGCCTCCCACGACTCCAGAGTGTGGAGCGAGCACAGGGGTTGGAATCAAGGAAGAAAGAAACAGGACAGAAGAAAGCTGCCAGTCCCCATCATACACTTTCTTGGTGGGCAATAAGGGGTGTTTAGTTTGAAAGATAACAGCAAAGAAGTCAGTGCCCTTTACAAAATCACAGAATCACAGAATCTTCTAGGTTGGAAGGGACCTCATAGATCATCTTGTCTAACCGTCAACCTCATTTTGACAAAAATAAACAACCACACAACAAACAAAAAGCAACACCATCACTAAACCATATCTCCCAGCACCACATCAACCCGTCTTTTGAACACCTCCAGGGATGGTGCCTCAACCCCCTCCCTGGGCAGCCCATTCCAGTGTCTGATCACCCTTTCGGTGAAAAAATTCTTCCTAATATTCAGCCTGAACCTCCCCTGGCGTAACTTGAGGCCATTTCCTCTAGTCCTGCTGCCTGGGACTTGGGAGAAGAGACCGACCCCCACCTCTCTACACCCTCCTTTCAGGGAGTTGTAGAGAGCAATAAGGTCTCCCCTCAGCCTCCTCTTCTCCAGGCTAAACACCCCCAGCTCCCTCAGTCGCTCCTCATAAGACTTGTGCTCCAGACCCCTCACAGGGGGGGAGCACAATAGAAGATGTCTGGGTCTATTCTGTGAGCAAGATAAAATCCTCCAAAAAGCCTTGGCAGAAATTAAATGCTTTTCCTTGTGGAACTGAGCCCGCCCCCTTGGCTATGGGCAGGTGTGCTTTGATAGCTTCCTCTGTGAAAGGGGAGGGGTGTTTGTGGGTTTTATTTAATACCTTCGTCTGGAGGTTAGCGCCCTGTAATCCCAGTTTCTACCTGCTAGTATGCTTCTGGCATTATACCCCAAGAGGAGGGGTATAAAGTGAGCAAGGGTTAGGAAAAGGCAGGTTTTGTTCCCACTGGACAAATCACTTTTCTTTGCCTTTCTTTCCCTATTCCCAGCAGTGTCCTGAAAGGCTGCAGTCCACTGGGAGGAGAGAGATCATAGCTTGGCATCACTGTTTGTTTCTAATTCCCTGGAGAACTGGAAATGGCTGTTGCTGTGGTGACTGAAAAAGGGCTTTCTTAAAATGTTACGGCCATTAGGTCTCCAGAAATACAGTAACTCTGCCAGACCTTTCCTATGATCTCAAAGCAAACTATTTTGATGGAGCTTACAATGTGTTTTATATCCATTCTTTCTACCATTTCCTTCCTGAGGAGAGCTGGCGGGAGACCAGGCAGAAGGCCCCACCTGCGCTGGTCAACAGCATCACCCTTCTGAAAAGCCAAGCGACCACAGTGTGTCAGGACACCAACAGACCCTGGCACTGCACAAAGGAGGACGCAGGGACCCAACCTAAGAAGGGTTACTCAGACGTACTGCCACCCACTTCCCTCCTGACTGGGAACTAGAACTTTGTACTTCGGCACTAGTTTTATTTGAGATTCTAATTACTGTACAAATACTGATTATCACTTAAAACAGGCAGTTCAAATGGATGATTGTCTCTGAATTAGTGTTACTGTAGTCACTTACAAGAAGTCCCACTTCCTTGCGAGATATGGTGTGAACCCACAAAGTTCATGGACAATGGGCACAAGATCTTCCTTCTGGAAAGAGGCTACAGTATCCACTGGATAAGGCTTGAGTTTGTACCTTATGTTCCTTATAAGCAACAGGACTCTCTTCTCCTCCTACACAGGCCATCTCCTAAAAAAGAAAGGACAGAAGTAAATATTGAAACACACCAACTGAAATCATATTATAAAAAACAGAGAAAAAGGGGCATATTCAACTGGCATAAGTACCACCAAGTCTTCATATCCTGCTGTCTGACTCAAGACACCATCACTATGCACTTCCCTCAGGCTCTCTGAATTGCTCTCCAGAGGTTTAAGAACAAGTTAGAAGACAGAGCTACAGAAAAAGAAAGACACTTTCTCCTTGTTCATTGATATTCTCTGCTCCCTGAAGACCTGATGTGGACTAATTGAACGTTTCAGATTTCATGGAACACTGTTTTCCCATAATTTTCATGAAGAGTTTTGCTTGCTATGTTATTTTTAATTTTGAGATCAAATCTTGGCAAAAGCAGAAACAATACATGACACAGTTTCACTTCAGTGATAACTCTTGTCAGCAGGTTTTTCATCCACAGAGTTCTCAGTAGCTACACACTGAAAGGATCCTCACTCCCTCTCTGTGCAGGCTTTATAAACGCACCGGTATTTCAAAATATGTCCTCTGTTGGGAGAGAGAATATTCCCCTTCCCAGCCATCGCTCTCTTCCAATTCAGCTTTTATCTCTATTGAGGGGAACAAAGCCTGATGTATCTCTCTCTTTCGAGCAAAAAGGAACGAAAGTGTCTATGGGCCTGGATCCAAGTGCACTGAAGGTAACGCAAAGCCTTCCAAACAATTCAACCAGCTTTGCATCAAGCTCACCAAAGATAAACATATGCAGTCTCTCTAATGAAAATAAATGAGCATCCCAATGTTAAGCCTCTGCCAGCCCATCCGGTGAAACTCAGTGAGGCAGCTGCTGTCAGCTTCTTGACTAAGCCAAGCTAACAATGCTATGAAACAAGTGAGGAAATCAAGCTGCAGGTATGTGCTTCTTCTGAATGGCATCAAAAATTGGCAGGAAAGAGCGTTCTGGCACAAGTACATGAGCTGGAATACAATTCAGCCTGGTCCATAGCAAACCTACACTTTCTTAGTGAGCTGAAGACTTGACAGAGACTCTTGCTTGGCAGTGCATCACCGTGATGCCATCATCAGCACTCTGGCGTCCAAGTGCTGATGCATGAGTCCACTTCCAATATAGCTGCATGAGTACATTGTGAAGAAGAAAAACTCTTTAGAAGATGGCTTTGTATGGAAAATGGTCCAGCTGTAGATGCTGTTACGCTGGTCTTCTCCTGGGTGGGAATTGTGGTCTTCTGTCTTACAGTGAATGCTCACAAAAGAGATGGCAAAAGGAGCATGCTGAAATGGCGGGGGGTGGGGAAGAAGCTCCATCCTAAATAAGCCCTGAAGCAGGAGAATGGCTGAGGTCCCAGTGGTTTACCTGAGGAAAACATGGTGCAGGAGAAAATCATCTGTGTTTAGGAGAGACTCGCAAGAAAAAAACCTCTGTGCTCCGGATGAGGCAGCAGCCAGCTGTCTTTCCTTCCGAATGTCCATCTGCTAGAACAAATACCCAAAAAGAGTGTCCTGCAGCTCTGCAGCATTGCAGTGCTCCGTCCTTGGAGGAAGCTAGAAGCTGAGAAGTCCTGACTCCCTTGAGTAAGACCATTGGTGATGGGAACTGGTCATGAAAGATACTGTGGTGGCTTCAGCTGGAAGAGGAACATCGAATCCCAGCTGACAATGGCATTAGCTATGCAGATTACTTCTCACCACTCTGCCCAGCTTAAGAAGCATTCAGTGGTCTGCATTTTCTGCATTTACACTCTCCAGGCTGCTGATTTGCTGCTATTTCCCGCACCGAATAGAAGTGCTTTTCAGCAGCTGACAATGTCTACTGCACAGGGGTGTCACGTAGGCACATTAATTGATTGGGAGGAGATTTAAGACCATCAAGCAAAATACCTAATAGAATTTCAGAAAACTCCTCTGAGTGCTAGTACCAAAGCTTTAACTCCAGGTAGCATATTTCCAAATGTATTTCTTTTGTTTCTATGCTGGCTGCAGTAAGGACTAATGCCAAACAATCTCTACATACAGAAATCCTATGTGAGTTATGTCAGGCTAAAACAGCACGTAAGGGTATTCTGGCACACCTGACTAGCATGTTTTCTGCCCCTTTTCACCCAGCTCCTATGCATGAGTGTGGTGGTGGAAGTGCTTGTACTTCAAGAGCTCTACTCTCCCCAGACTTCGCCCAGCTGGCCCTAAGGTCCTTGACCAGCATACTGCCACATGGCCTTGGCAGAAGACAGTTTTAATGGTTAAGCCTAGAATTTTAATTCCAGCTTCTATAGCTCATTATACACTTTGATTTCATCTATAACCCTAATAAAAGGCAATTCCTATGAAGCTAAGCTGTGCAGAAGTGGCTGCTATTTTACTGGGAAGTAAAAAAAACCCAACCCTCTCACATTACAAGAGCCATCAGATGTGCTCTGCAGCATTTATTATCTGATTTGATGTGTTAATGGCTGGTTATTCTCATTAGCTATTTTCTGGATTGATACAAGCTGTTTTTCTGCACTTAGGCTGTGCAGCCTACTGTCTAAATGTAATTAGTATGGGGCCCATGGATTAACTGGAGAATCAGATGTCAGCTGTGTTTCCATTCCCTAGCAGTGGCCTGAAGGAAATGATGCTTCTGCAGCGCAGTGAGTTGTGCAATGCCGAGAGCCCCTGGCTGAGATGAAGCACCAATGTGTTACCAGTGCTATTTAACATCTTTGTTGGAGATATGGGCAGTGGGACGGAGTGCACCTTCAGCAAGTTTGCCGACAATACCAAGCTATATGGCACAGTCGACACGCTGGAGGGAAGGGATGCCATCCAGAGGGACCTGGACAAGCTTGAGAGGTGGGCCCATGCAAATCGCATGAAGTTCAACCAAGCCAAGGGCAGGGTCCTGCACCTGGGCCGTGGCAATCCCAGGCACAAATCCAGGTTGGGCAGAGAATGGCTGGAGAGCAGCCCTGAGGAGAAGGACTTGGGGGTGTTGGTGGATGAGAAGCTCAACATGAGCCGGCAGTGCGCACTGGAGGCCCAGAAAGCCAACCCCATCCTGGGCTGCATCAAGAGAAGCGTGGCCAGCAGGGTGAGGGAGGGGATTCTACCCCTCTGCTCTGCGCTCGTGAGACCCCACCTGGAGCTCTGTGTCCAGCTCTGGGGTCCTCAGCACAGGAAGGACATGGACCTGTTGGAACGGGTCCAGCGGAGGGCCACGAAGATGATCAGAGGGATGGAGCACCTCTGCTGTGAGGACAGGCTGAGAGAGCTGGGGTTGTGCAGCCTGGAGAAGAGAAGGCACTGGGGGGGTTGTTATAGCAGCCCTCCAATATCTGAAGGGAGCTACAGGAGAGCTGGGGAGGGACTCTTTGTCAGGAAGTGCAGTGACAGGACAAGGGGTAACAGTTTTAAATGGGAAGAGGGGAGATTTAGGTTAGATATTAGAAAGAAATTCTTTGCTGTGAGGGTGGTGAGGCACTGGCCCAGGTTGCCCAGAGAAGCTGTGGTTGCCCCATCCCTGGAGGGGTTCAAGGCCAGGTTGGAGGGGGCTTGGAGCAACCTGGTCTGGTGGGAGGTGTCCCTGCCCAGGGCAGGGGGCTTGGAACTTGATGATCTTTAAGGTCCCTTCCAACTCTGACCATTCTGTGATTCTATGACAATTTGCAAACAGGAAGGCAGTTGCTGCCCTTCTGAATTTGCACCAGGGAAAGACAAGACGAGCAAGGCAGAGATGAAGCAGAGTGATAGAGATTAAGATATTTGTTAAACAAGAATATGCCAATTGGAAGGCAGGGATCAGCAAACATAATGATTTGCAGAAGAGTGGTGGCTTTTAAGCAGTTTCGCCTGGCTGCTCCAATTGCTGTGACAGATCCCTCCCTTGTGTTAAATAAAAAATGTCCTCTGTGTTAAGGAGATACGCGCAGGGCTGATTGCTCACTCTGTACCAGAATCAATAAAAGATCAAATGAGAGAAAAGTGTGGAAAGCTACATAAGCCATTACAGCAGAGCAACTCCTGCCTCATGAGGGCTGACATTTAAGTGCACAGACGTTCTCTTGATGTGTGTGAGGTAATGCTGTCCTCAAGGGCAAAATCACTTTAAGTGATATGACTGCAAGAAATATAGTACTTCACCTTATTCTTCAACCATCTGGGAACAGAAAGCCTTTTGTTTCGTTTCTTTGTAGTTAGAGTGGGTGCAGGGCAGAAGCTTGAAACGGAGGAGAGCTCGAGCCACACCTATTCCTGATGCTGGAAAGGGGTTGTCTTTACAGCTGGAACAAAGAGCTCAAAGACTTCAGCTCTCAGGCATAAAATCCTTGTCCAAGTTGTATGAAACCTTTGTGTTGCCACAAAGTATTGCAAAAGGTAAGGCCAGATCCTGGAAAGAGATCTTGCTGCCCAACAGGATAGGATTGCTTGGGTGCTGCTGGTGGATGAAGCAAGGCTGGTAATAGCAGCCTGCTCGCATAGCGTGCCCAAAACCCAAGTAAGGAAAGGCAAAAAATAGCACATAACACAAGCAACACACGAATTCTCATGTTAGAGGAGGAAAAGCACAAGGAAAAGCATAAAGAAATTGTTGGAAAAGCTGAACTGAGCGGCTCAACCTGGGATCTTAAAGAGAGTCTTTGAGTACAAGGACTGAAGAAACGCACACTGGGTGGGAGGGATTCAGGCCCACCTAGATCACTTCGAATTTGGAAAACTGAAACAGGCCAAGGAAACCATAGGGGCTCACCGTGTTCAGTAGGAGGGACACAGGCCAGAGGAGGACGTTGCCGTTGGCGGATGCTGCTGCATCCGCAATACTGCCTGCTGACCCACCGGAGAAGCTGGGCAGCTGAACACAGCGGTGCAGACACATCATGGCAAGAAGGAAGAAAGCCACTCACCCACCCCCCAGCATCCATGCTGCCCCATGGCTGGTGTGGCTGTGGAAACGTTGTTCCAAGACCACTGCTGTTGCACACAGCTTTTACGGCAGGGTCTTCTGACTGTATGGTAACGTGTTGCTATTACCAATTTACAAGTGTGGTCCCCTTAGCTGCTAAAAGCGTATCTATAACTATGTTCTGGTCCTGAAACTAGCTCTAAAGCACATCATTAGAGTAGCCATTGAATGGATGTGACCCCCCTGCTTTGAACTTGCATGAAGATGAATCAAGGCTAGATACCTTCTACCCATGGATGATGGCAGATAGTTAATGTCTGTTGCAACTCCACCTAAACAATAACTGTGCAAATCTGCCTGTCAATCAACAGATGTTCTGCTGAAAAACCCAGTAACCCACCAAAAACATTACTGGGTCCCTTTAGAGGAACCACCTGAAGACACAATGCACTGTACTCAGAGAAGTAGATTACTTGGTCTATAAAAGTATTCTGATCAGAGCAGCATCTACCAGTGTGCACTCAAAAGGGAATATTCGCTACCATGCCCAGGCTAAAGGATGCTAAAGATCTGGCCTGTAATGACAGTTTTGAAGGTGTGTGCAAAGTACCAGCTGCTACTAGCAAACTTGGTTTGGCCATACGTGGGAGATAATGTGGATCCATGCTGACAACAGCTAATTACACATTCACTTCCAACAGATTACTCTGAAAAGGCACTGCACAAACCAGGAGAAAGAAGTTGGGGAGGCGAAGCTGGCTCTTCTGCAGCTGCCCTACGGCGGCATTCTCATTAGCTGCAGGAAAGATGGAAAGACACTGTGGGACAGTACATTGGGTATGCTGATAGTGACAAGGAAGGGCAAACCCTGATCTGCCTGGGACAGAAACAACATCAGATATTTAAGCAGAGGTTCACTGTCATGATTAGGGGAAAACGCTAAACAGCACAGCTGCACGTGCATCCTGAGTAACCCCACCGCTCCAGGGTAGTCACTCGCCCTCCGGGCTGTTACTGAGGGAGCACGCACTGGTGGTGCACTGGAGCCTGCAGCGCCGTCTTACATCCACCTTCTTATAAACTGGGGCAAGCAGCCCCAGCATTTGAGGAATAATCAGGATGGGCACAATGGGATAAAAGAAATCTTAGCTACTCATTCCCATGAAACCGCCTGCAGGCAGACACGGAGCTCAGCAGTGGCTCCTCAGAGACTACTTCACATTGGTGGCTGGAAGATGTCAGCCACAAGCAGCTGTGACAGCATTTTAGGCCAGCCAAGTGGTAAATTGATGGCATGTATTGACACCGATTCAGTCAGCCTCAAAATAGCCTGATTGGGGCAAGAAAAAGCGAGCCACATACTGTCATCAGCTGCGCCATCGTGTGTGTGACGGCTGGAGGCCTGGGGCTTTGCCAAGCTGTCAGCCATATGGCAAGTGAGGTGGAGAACCATTAATCTACAGCCCCAGAATGAACCTCTGCAGATAATGCGAGCATGGGGCCCTGTTAGCACACCGCAGATTTTGCTTCGCTTCTCTGTATGAAAGGCAAATCCCACAGACACGTCCCACCTCCACTTGCCACTCAGGTAAGTGGGGGAATAGCTCATGGTGCCACTGACCTAACCTCACGGGAGGGTCCCTGGCAGGGTGCATTTGGGGTGGCAAGGTCCTGCTAGCCACGCTTGTCTGAGGAGCTGGGTACACCCCAGGGCTATTGCCTTCCAAGGAAAGTATTTTCTCTGAAGTCTTAGGAGGGTTATCAGGGGTAAAACCAGGGATAAAGTTCAGGGGATTTGGTTCTAGAGTTAAAGGAGGATTTGAATTTGGCACCGAAGCCAGTGAAAGGGGAGCCCTCTCTACCCCCAGTAGTAAGAAGCTGATGTGATGATTGGATCTTTGATTTTTGCTTTTGAATGTTAAACACAAACAGTAAACCTTGGTCTTCCCCCAGGGCTGAGCTACAGAAAAGGGCTAGGATGCAGCATTTCAAATTCCAGACAGACACTGTAATAAAACGTGGAAATTGGATGAAAATTATTTACTGCATTTATAGCACCACATTATTTACTGGTACTGCGGCTTGATAATCACAGCAATAATTTTCAAATTACCTTTGCTCAGCATTCACTCTCTTTTGTAAGTGCTGAAATTCTTCCTGTTCTTTAGCAGAGAGGATTTCTAAGACTTTCCTTTGCTCGGAAATTGAAACGATTTGCAAATGGATACAGGGGCCAAATGAAGTTAAGGCTGAATTTCAAGGGCACAAATGACAGTGAGGCACTATTTCTTTACAGACAGCAGGACATTCAACTAATGATTTGTCACAGTCCACACAGGAAGTCTCATATAGAACACTTCATGAATTTCATGGCTCCTAATGCTCAGCTAGTGAGGAAAAAATAAACAAAAAGCCACTAAACCCACTTTCTTCTCCTAGCATCTACTTGCTCCTCATACGCACAGATTGGCTCTAACTCCGTATCTGAAGAGCATGCCCCAGAAGCCAGTGTAGTTGAGATGATAATCTGCACCTGATAAGCTGTACCCTGGGACATCTGCTCAGTATTGACTTGCTTAGGTCTAATTGTTGGCTAGGACATATGGTAAAGCAGGACATCAGATATGTGCTGGGAGTAGGTGGAAGATCAGAAATGTGATCCTGGGAGCCAGTATCTCAGCAAACTACATATCCAGGCAGGCAGTATTGTAAAGTTGACTATGAAGAGGAAACTTTCCTTTCCCATTAAATCAATTATCCATTAACAAAGTAGCCAGAACAACAGAATAAGGTAGGTCCAAGTGCTTGGGAATAGACAGAGCTAGGCAAGACATCCTGAGTCTCGCAATTTCTAAGAGATGCTCAGGGGGAACAATCTCAGAGAAGCTCTCCTCCATCAAAATGATCTGAAGCAATATGAGAAGACACTGGAACATAATTACTGAATGATGGCCATCTTTCAGTTGTGCTTTTCTGACGTCTGCACCCCAGGATACAGGCAGACATGAATTACTTAACTGATGATGCACACAGTTTATATTTTTATCCTACAGCCATCTATAAACAAAAGCACATTTATATGCTTATTGTGTATAATGCAATAAAAAGAAAAAAGCAAACCCAAACAAATGAATCACTTCCTTGGAAGGGTTTTGCTTAATCACGTGCATGGTCATGGTGAGTGATGCTGTTGTGAATATGCTGATACATCTTCAGCTTAGTTTTCTCACTGATTAAAATAGAAATATCTCTAAAATACTCATTCACGTTAGCAATTTAATGTGTTGTCTCATTCTTGTGTTTTTGTTAATTAAGGATGTTGTCCATCAGAGGGAAAGATAGCAGGTAGCAATCAGATATTAACTGTGGTCCATCCTGTGTAATATATCTGGCACAGATAAGAAGACCAGAAAAAGCCCAGAGTGAAATACAAACCTGCTCACATGCTTTCTGAGGTGCTCTCTGAATTTACTACGACTCAAAGTGAGTGGCCCATTTACACACCTTTGAATTGCAACCATAGTTGTTGTCACACTAGGGTGAAATTTGTCTCACTTAACTTCGCTGTCATAAAACATGGGTGTCCAGGCTACCTCTGTAGGCTGCCTTCCAGGCTGATGGGGGAAAGCGAGGCGTGTTCTGACCAAGTGCCTCCTTTAAGAGTGGTCAAAGCCAGGTGAGCAAATCCCTCTCATGCCTCTGTACTCATGTGGACTGGCAAGAACTGCACGTGCATCAGTAAGAGGGAGTAACAGTGCGTCTCTGGCAAGACTTGTCACTGGTGCCGGAAAATATTTAGAATTCACAGACATGTTTGAAGTATGAGGGCCAGATCCTCAGCTCATATCTACTCACATCCACTTGTAAGGACCACAGAAGCTTGCAGGTACTGAGTTCTCCTAAGGATTAAGTAGTCAGCGGGGGCAGCGTGTCATCGTAAAATATAAGCTAGCATAGCATTACTGTAGCACCTTTACTCCAGCATTGCCATTCTTATTCTCACTGCAAAGTCAAATTTGTTCCTTACCATCCCTACACCACGAAACCCATTGGTCTGTAGTGTCCACTGTCTGCTTCCCATCCCACACCTCACTGGACATTTGTTGGGTGATTACATGGCACTTAAAAACTCCGTCCTTCCTGCCTATGCTGTGAAAGCAATGACGCTTCCAGTAACACAAACCACCTGGGTGTAACAAAGTCTAAAATTACTTACGTTATTTCAAATTCACTATCTGTTGTTTCTGGAGCCTATGTGTTTCACAGGAGGGCTATTACCCAGCCAGACTACCCGTTGCAGCATTACAATGCAGGCTTTTTCTTGCAGGCAAAATTGTATTTCACAATCTGCATTTATTTGACAAACTCACAGTAAGGGTTTCTGTTCTACTATAACCACAGATTGTCTTATTTACAAACAGGGTAAAACTAGTAATTAGTTCTAGTGAGACAATTAGGCAAGCACCATTAATTATCAAATGTGTAAACAAAATAGGTCTACATCAGCATTCACAAAGCTGAACAGCTGACCTTTCCACCGTAGCAAGCCTTCGCCTTTTCTTGTCTGCTTTTTTTGTATTTCCTGCTCCAGTTGTGAGGTTCAAGCCGACCACAAGATGCCCCTCTTGCTGTCATCCCACCACTGTAATAGCTTGTCCCACATTCAGAGAGCACACAGGGAGGAAATCTTGCTGGGTGGCCTGCAGGAATGTTCTGCAGGAACGAATTCCTGATGAAGCCAAGGCTGGTTTCTGGGCAAAACACGCCTGCCAGGCTGATTTACACTGGAAGCCAGCCTGCCCCGCGTTAGCGCGTCTGGCTGGCACCTGCAGAGCTGCCACGGCAGGCAGCTTGGGTCCCAGCTTTCCCAAGCTCCCAGTTCCTCAATATCCTGCCTTTGGTAATAGAGGCAGCTGGACACAAGACCGTCTGGCCCCTTGGCAAGGAAGAGATTGTTCCACCTTGCACTGAATTTCACTGAATTTTTTTAGCGTTGGAAGGGAGCATAGAGATCATCTAGTCCAACTCCCCTGCTGAAGCAGGATTGCCCAGATCATGTTAGAGCATGTTACTCAGGACGGCATCCAGGTGGGTCTTGCAAATCTCCAAAGAAGGGGACTCCACGCCCTCCCTGGGCAGCCTGTCCCAGGGCTCTGCCACCCTCACCCCAAAGAAGTTCTTCCTCAGATTTGAGTGGAACCTCTTATGTTCCAGCTTGTGCCCGTTGCCCCTCATCCTGTCACTGGCAACCACTGAAAAGAGTCTAGCTCCCTCCTCCTTCAAACCACCCTTTAGATACTTATAAGAATTGATACGGTCTCCCCTCAGCCTTCTCTTCTGGCTTCTTCAGTCATACTGAAACTCCTGCCAAGAAGAATAAAGTGCATGAAGGACCTGTGCCAGTATACCATAGCAGTCCATAAAACAGAATAAAGCAGAGTAACCTCTGCTGGGTATTCATACCCTTGCAGAAAAGATACTGGTTTGCCAGTGCCACTGTAGCTCAGTGAACATGCATCCTCCCATTAAACATTTAATCACAAACCACGAGAGAGTGGTCCACGAGAAGCTATACATTTTTTTGTAACAATCATAAGGGTCCATAAGATCCATCTAGTCATTTGTTTTTTCCTGATACAGAATTTTTGCAAAGAATCAGCTTTCAAATAGTGGAAGCACTTTGTTTTGGGTGGCTGATCAGCCCATTTTGTCACCTGCTGAGGCCTTCACACTTCCTGAAGGATCTCCTCTGTCTACTTGAATTTTTTGTTGGATGGAAATGCTCTTCAACCTCCAAGTCTAAAAAGTGCTGGTTTCAAACACACCTGGTTTTCTCCTGGTTATATCTCACCGTGAAGCCCCAGGGAAAGACCACATGCAATAGCTTTGCTTTGGTTTATGTGGCATTTGCTGATCTGCTGGAATCAGAACTGGAGCTAATGCCCATCCATGAAACAGCTCCTATGAAATGCCTTTTGAACCATAAATGAACCTTGAACAGAATTATCCAACAAGAGCAGAACTTCTTCAGGGAGATTTTCCCCCTACTTGCAGAGGCCAAGGCTGCTCGGTCCTGCACTGGTAAATTCCTGAGATACCTGTATCGTCCTCTTACAGTAAAGAAATATAGGAGTGGTCAATCTGCACTTTAGTCCCAAGGCATCTGCAAGACAAAGCTGGCTCTGGCTTGTTCAGTTCTGATTCCGGAAAAAAAATTGAATCAAACCCCGAACCACCCACAAGATGATGAAAGATGTGCTTTGCCTGCCTTCAATAAACATCTGGTCACCAAAAATCTGTCACAGGTGGGAACACAGACTCAAGGTCACAGCTCTTCATGCACCTGCCTTTTGCTCTGCTGCTCATCCTTTACGTGACAGTTCCTCACTCCACTGTTTTTTCATGAAGGGTACAAATGGGAGTGATCCCAACAAGAGAAACCAAGAGAGGCTCAGGCTAAAACACACACAAGCTTGGCATTAGGAGACTTATTTTAACAGCCCCACCTCAAACTAGTGACCTTGTGTTTTCAAAGTAAGTATCTGCCTTAACAACTGCCTTACCATACAGCTGAAATACAATGCAGTTTCTCTTTATTTCTGGGCTTTTTCCTTTTCCCTAGCATGGCAGTGGCTCACTTGGATTAGGCACCAGGCTCAAAGAGTGAGTTCATGCAGAAAGAGTGGCACATAGAGGATCACCTACTTCTCTCTCCCCGCTGACTTTGAGGATTAACCTTGGGCACACATCTCTGCATTTCCTTCTGGCTGCTTTGAGGTGTTTCTTGCTCAGCTTGCTGCTTTCTCTGAATGTCCATGCTCTGCAAGGACACCTGGACAGGGCACCTCAGTATCTGACTTGGAGCCAGTTAAACTAGACAGCATAATAGACCCTCTATCGAAGGGTTCCATACTGCAGTGCATAAACCCATTTATGGATTGCTGATCCACACAGTTTGCAAGGCAGACAGGAAAATTTGATCAATCCCACATTCACGGCTTCACTCTTTCTAATGCTTGAAACAATAATAGAAAGAGAGAACTGAGAGTCTCTGAGTGAACAGGTAGTGTAAATTCATTCTTCAGCTTAAATATTGCAGTCACCACAAGATTTCTGTTGTTATAAATCCTTAGTCATGCAGCTTCCACCCCTCGGCTGTGATACAGCAGAAAATACAGGGTACTAATAGCTTATTGCTGTGACCTCTGCATTGATACTGACGCTTCATGATGCAATTCCTGTGGTTCAGTTACAGCCATCTTCTTGCTGTAAAATTCCTGTGCTGCATTTGAAGCATTTCGCTCCCATATATTAAGAGCTTTCATAGATGACAGGTGGCAACTGGGGTGAGATCAATAAATAGAAGGCCACTCTGGCCTTCCAGCTTTGAGTTCCTACCTGAAGACAACCTGCAAAGGGAAAAGATGTTTGGCATTTTCTTTTTAGTTTCTCTTTTGATATAAAAGGATACATGAAATAGCTTGATGTTACTTTAGAAATATAAAGTCTCGCTTTCATTTCCTTGCTGGAGATTTCTTTTGGAACAAACTATTTCTTTTGAAGGGGTTTTCAAGCCTTCTTGGGATGCAGCTAAGGGAAATTTGACTGTGGTTGCTGAGCACTCAGAGGACAAAGAACATGAGAAATGTAAACGATAGTGAAGAGAGAGTGCAGAATTAAGAGCTCTAGGAAAACAAATTAAGTAAAGTTAAATGTAGGATGAACCCAGGATACTTTTTAATAAGTATAATGAAAAGCAGAAATATCACATAAAAAAACCCAACAAACAAACTATCCAGTCTTTAAAATTACATAGAGCAATAAATTTGTGGGGCAAATCCTCGGCCAGTAAGGGAATACTCAAAAGGATTACAAAAATGTCAAGAGACAGTATAAAAGTGAGAAATGGAAAGTATGAGACCATGGACAAGTTACTACTGCCTCAGTCTTGTAATGTCGCATCCTACTAAACTTGAACTGACAGTCCTACTTTGCAGAATTACACAGCAACTGCCTTAAACACTGTATATTTACACAAGTTGGAGAATGAGAAGTAGTTTAAAGTCTTGCCTAGTAAAGACAGGCCACATTATAAAACGCAGTTCCTCGATTATGAAAAGAGATCAACCTAGTTAAACAACAGTATTTAGCATTTATACAGCTCTTTCACTTGTAAATGCTTTACAGATATTATCCAACTCCAAGAGGAAAAGATCTTCCCAATCTGTTTGCTTTTTGGCACAAGCTGGAGGTTACTGGCCACAGAGGAACCTCTGCCCGTGCTCCTTAGCTGCTCCAGTGCAAAATCAGGGGGGTGAGCTCAGTCACTTCCACTGACATGTATGAGGAACACTCACTTGGACTCTCACGAGCTATTTGGTAGCCGTTGTAGGGGTAGTAACCTCCTTCAGGGGACGGCAACACCCACAAGGGATGAAACGGAGCAGTATGTTCAAGTGCTCTTTTTCGTAATGCAGATATGCTCCTGACCTCCCCTTTGAGAGACAAGCAAATATTGTTACTCCTAATGGCAACAACACTCCTGTCTCAGAACTTATTTTGGAGTACCACTGAGGCCAGAAAAAATTCCAGCCTGTTCCTCCTCCTATTAAAGCTATTGACAGGGTGAAATGATGATTTATTGGTGCTGCGTTTCTGCAGCGTGGAATTCTGACAGCAATAAATCTCTGTCCAGACAGATGATGTAATAATTTGAGCTTTCTACAAATGACTTAATGTTTCTTGGTGATTCCTAGAACAGTTCATATTTCCTAATTGGATGAGGAAACGCAGGCACTATTTTTCCCTCCCAGGAATCCGTTGCAAAAAAAGGTTAGATTTTTTTTAAATTGTCTTGTCCTGTCTGGGATAGTAAATGTGTTCACTTTACTTGGTCCAGTTCGTCATAAAAATATATATATGAAATTTCTCAACCTTTTCCATCTGTGAATTTGTAGGTACATTGGTGACTCATACAATATAACCAAATGGAGAAAGACATAAATCAAAGGCCCAGATCTGAACCCACACACTCCACCCTTCTGAAGGAGTTTGAGGCAAACTTTGCTCCACCAGCACCAGCTAGAGAAACTTTTGTGGTAAAGTCTGATTCTTTCAAACACACATGAATAGACAAACACACACACACACACACACATGCACATGCACTCATTCTATAATTTGCATATATGTCTGTGCACCTCTATGATCGATTCTTATAATTCATGAAAATTACCCAAGGGATACCTGCTTTATATTCAGTTAATATCAAGCTTTAATTTGAATGCAGCAATCCTGACAAGTAGTATCTGTATTTTAACAGAAGTCAGGGCTAAGTATCTTTCCTAAGGCTGCCCAATGAATCAGGAATAGATTCATCCAGCCTTGATTTCCAGTTTTCTGCACTACTGTGCAGCTCTACATTGCCAAGAACTAATGACTGCTTTGCCCTTCTTAGGGTTCTCTTTTATTTTGAAGAGTGTGCTAACAAATACTTCTGTTACCTCCTTCTTCAGAGATCATCACTTCGTCATCTCAAAGAGAGAAAATCTTGAACAGAAACAGCAGAGCTGAACTCCTTGAACTTTAGGGATAATGATATCTGGATTCTGTCTCTGTGTTTTGTGACTCACACCTCTTCGTAACTTTGAGAAGTAAACTAAGTAGATTGCCCTTGTATCACATTGTTGAGACAGCAGCCAAGCTAGACAAGTTATTCCATGTAAATGCCTTTCTGCAAGAAACAAAGCAAAACTATGCAGATCATCTGGGAAAGCTACCTGTTCTGCAGGGCAATGCATTTTACCATTATGAAGAAACTGGTGTGGGGAGAACACACATTACTTTTCTTCACTCTCTCCTCCTCTCCTGCCTATTTCTAGCTGGCCCAGCTGGATAAATTGCATGAACACATTGCTGATAGTAAGGCATCAATAAAATACTCTTGTGATGAGTTACTGTAGTTAAAAAAATGAAGCCAGTTCCCCGTGCAGATAAAACTCACTGGAGTCCTGCATTTCTTGCTTGCTGATTTCTGTAAAATTATATGAAATGACAGTGATAGAACTAGCTACAAATCAGTATCCACTCTTTGCATCCCCTGAAATATCTGCAGGATGCTTCCCTCTGGGGATCAAGTCACCTTTCCCAATACTGAAAAACAATGGCAGTTCCTAAATTTTGGCAAAAAGTGTCCTCACAAGATCAAACGTTTAAGTCTCTGTGTCCATTTAAACATGACCGAAAATGTTATATTGTCGTTGGAAGGCATTTGATGCAAATGAAATCAGAAGGATCTATGCACAATTTTTCATGCCAATTTCCTTCCTCTTTCGGATAAACAGGAGAGGGCTCCTGGGAACTTCAACAGAGATAACTCAATATTTTTTTCTGCAATTAATTCAATGAGTGGTCATGGATATGGCAAAGAGGGAGTGAGCATCAATGACTGGATTTAGACTAACCGCCAAGACATCAGAGCTTCCACCATCCAAACAAGAAAGCCAGTATCGTGCTCCATCTTTCCCAACCCCGAACCAGCCCACCCCTTCACGCCATTGCACAGTCCCCGGCAGCTCTGCAGGCGACCGCCAGCGTTGGCTACCGTACCAGGCACGGCTACGGGTCAGCACCCACAAGGAGTCACACAGACACTGCCTCAGCAAGCTCAGGGATGTAGATGCTACAGCAGGAGAGCCCTTACGCTCAAAGGAAAGCAGCTTACCCTGTCGCTCCTCAGCAAGGAGGTTGTCCTTTAGCGTACCTTCTGAAGACACATGCTAGTTTCCTTAGTGCTGGTCACGCTTCTTCCTAAAGTCAGGTGAATTTTTAAAAGCTCCTTTTGTAAGGGTGTTTATAGGCCTGGCATTGAGTACAACACAAATTGCCTGCTGTTGATCCCCCACACCTTGTATCTATTGTGAACGTTGAGATTCTCCGGCAGGAAAAAATTATCTCCAGTATCTGGAAAAGGGCTCTGTCCACAGACAGAGCTATAAATAAAAACAACTAATTCAAGCCAGTATCTATACTGTGTTCTTTCTAAATATATGGGGAAGGGAATGAGTAAAGAAAATGTGGTGAGTAGTAGTTATTATTGAGTTGCCTTCCTTGCTCTGACAGTTACTGCTGCAGGAGGCCCACTGCTCCGTGCTCTGCTTCTTCTCTCATCCTTCCAAAAATAAGCTGCATTGAGGCCAAAAGTTCTCCTACTCATTCCCAGCTAGCAGTTAAGAAAGTGTGATGAGGATCCATTCTCTAAGAAAGAAGGGATTCTTCTGTAGCAGATTTTTCCTTTTGAACCACAGATAGCAATGACGCACTAAATGTCCAAGTCAACAATTCCCATCATCCCTGTGCCACAACAAAACCAGGATTTCTTCAATGCCACCCCAGTACACTAACATATTTGATACTAGATGTTGGACAGCTAGAATGACGGAGAGATCCTTCTCAGCTAACAAGCATGTGGTGCCAGTTGCTCTCATGGTGTGAACTGTGCCTTTGTGTGCACAGTGGCACTTGGCAGTAAGTCCTCTCCATAAGCAGTAGGGTTCTGCAGTAAGGTGTTCATCCCCATAAGCACTCACAGCCTGAAAGCAAGTGGACTGGGGAAGACATTCCAAAACTGAACTAATTAAGGAAAATGGAGGGAATAATTTCTCCACTTAATTGGTCTCTTTGACATCTTACATATACATGTTTTTTCAGATGGTTCAACCGATTGATAATGTTTTGCTGCACATTTAGGGCACAGCGCCAAGAAGAAATTCTCTTAACTTTGACTAAATTTTGCCCTATTGACCAGCATGGGTTTGCATAATTGGCTTCACTTTAAGTTTTCATTACACAACTTTTTTGAAAGTAAAAATCACGAACAATTTATTGCATTTCTGGTTCACTTTAATTTCAAGTGTCTTGGCTCAACAAGACCTGCAATTTGGCTTGCACTTTCTTTCACCCTTTTACGGTTGTTCTCCTAGTCAATTTTCCTTCTCTGCATTTTAAATAAAAATGTCATCATTAAAATGCACATGTGTGAAGAGATGTGAAATGTGTACAAAAAGTTCTTTCCCCTCTGAAGAACAACTTTGAAATAACTTTGAAGAGTAGGTATTGTGGTGATAAAATACATTAATGAGAAGAGCCAACACAGAAGCGACGCAGTGGCTGCCCTCAGCAGTTGTGGAAGCTTCATCCCATATGTGATATCAGAAAGGAGCAACGCCATGGCAGGAGTAGGAACACGGAGATGAAAACAGGGTAGAAGAGCAGCATCGCTTGACTTTAACAGTGTAGGACTGAACTTCAGCTGTAAACCGTAACGAGGTAAACATCGCCATGTTCTTTCATCAAGAATGATCTGCATGGTGTCTGCTTCTCTTAATATATTACCTGAAAAGATCTTATTTTAGCAATGATGAGGAGTATTTCTGAATACTTTTTAAGAGAGCTTAAGGAACTGGCTTAAAAGCTTTAGTGCTATTTTTAAATATTACAATAGCTTGAAGCTTTGTCAAACACTTTCACATCCATGAGCTGTCTCTCATGATGTCCGTTCCTGGCTGACCTCAAGACTAGTTCAGATGTGCCATTTAAAGAAGTGTGTGATGAAATTTTCACAAAGGGGTGTAGTCCTGTGTGACATATCTAATTGAGACACATTTGTTGCTTTTATTTTTGATTGCCTCACTGATGTTACTGCACACCTAAGAATATTATTACAGGCAAGAGAGAAGAAATTCGTCACCTGCTTCATGCCAATGCACCTATGCAGCCAACAGCCTAGCATGTTAATCTTGCAGCTCTCAGGCTATTTGCCCTGTCTTATCAGTACTTTTATCTATCTGCTTCATGAGGGAAGTCCATACCTGGAGTGGATGTGGCAGCTACCAAGTTGTGGTAATAATAGGTGACTTACTTACCCCCGTCTGTCATGGACTGGTACATTTGGCTACTTGCTCTGGCTTAAATAAGGCATTGCATGGTGCTTTAAACATGAGAATATGAAATTATGGCAATTTTAAATAAAATCAGGGAGTTTTACCATTAGATCAGTCAAAATTGCTGGATTGGATGTGGTAACACTCGAAGCCTGAAGTTGCTTTACCAATAGGCTACTTATGAATTATTTCTCAGTGAATGTTCTCTTTTTGAGGGACTTCTTAAGGGGTTTTTGCAATTCTATTCAATTCAAAATAGTTCTTGGACACGGTAACAGTGCAATAGCATAAATTCCACCTTCTTGTATTTAGTTCTGCTACGTCATTATATTTTTGAGAGTCCAGCTACTGAAATGTGATTTTTACTGGCAATGTAAGCAGCATTTCATCTTCTTTTCACCTAATCAGGAGTGGTACAGAAATCCTGCACTAGGCTGCAGACCATTATTTGTAAAATAGCGATAGTTTGTCCTTCGACAAGATTAGATCTGTTCACATAGCTGGTAGAATATAAATTTCATGCTTAAAATACAGCATGTGAACTTGAAATCAAATGAAGAATGGACATTAAAAAGCGAGTTCAAAAAAGAACAAATGCAGTGATCACTTTGGCTAAATTTAATGGTGTGGCTCAGTATCACAGGCCAGAAGAGTAGCAGGATAAAAATCCTGCTTGAAACAGATTTTTTCCTGGGAGAGGGGAAAGCAGAGATGGTTGCAGTGTTTCAGTTTTCCCAATATCTTGTAGAGGATGGTACGGAATCCTTTTAACATCTATTTTTCTAAAATAGACAGGGCCTCACAGAGCACGGAGGGACAAGCAGAGAACTCTGATTAGCATCTCCTGTCATAAAACTTCTATTGGTGTACACCTGAAGTTAGCGTGGAGAGTCACAGCTTTGGATTTTGGCATAAGCACTCCAAACCATTGCATGCCTCAATGAATAGAAGCCTTCAGTGAAGTCCACTTTCACGAAATGTTTTATCTAAATACCTGCTCACTCTAAAGTACATTCTGTGCCTGTTTTGGCAGCAACCAATGTCTAACAAAAATCGTACTAAAAAAGCAAAATCAGGTAAGACCAGATGAGAGCAAAACCAACCTCACAGACAGCCTAAGAAACACATTGAAAATTGTTCGATACCTGCATGGAGTTGCTAGAAAACCTCTAATGGTCAGTAAAAGCAATAAAAGGCCTGACTAAATAAGTGCACCATTCAGTGTGCCTTCAAGAGCTCTATACTCAGACTTTTTTACTAGAACAAGCTGAGTTTAACAGCTTTTACAGATCAGAGTTCAGACTAGTAAACTCTGCTGGCTCTAGCTGCATTGCGCTCCTGGAACTGGAAGCACTGGGCGTCTTGATGCAGAGACACCTCGGCCACTCCTCACCTGACTTACCCTCACTTATTTTCATACTGAGTATGGGCTGGCTCCACTTGGAGATGTCAGAATCACAGAATGATAGGGGTTGGAAGGGAACTTTAGAGGTCATCTAATCCAACCCCCCTGTCAAAGCAGGTTCATCTAGAGCAGGTTGGACAGGAATACCTGCCTTTCTCTAAATTCTGTACTATATCTTTTCAGGTTCCAGATGTTTTTCATGGGAGCATGCCTCTGCTACACTGTGTAGTGTAATGAAATGAAATGTAATGGTAAGCTAACAGCGTGTTCATTTGCAATACCCCAGCTCCTGAATGCTTTCTTTTTCAGATCAGTAGAAAGTGGTCCATATGACACAATATTGAGGCCAGCCGGACACTATACTGAGGGCAGCCTATGCTGACTTCTCTAAGGGAGGAAAAGAGGCTTCTGCTTCTGTAAACTCTCTGTCTCTGCAGTTCATGTGAAAATGAACATACATATGTCTTTAGGCACAGTAAAACAAGAGGAAAAGAGTTCAATAATGGTTTGCAGCCTGTAAAACCTTCTGACATGTTTGCACTTCTGGGAGAGAGCTGGACAAAACTATAGCAAGACAATAAGAACACGTGCCTGGTGAAAATGTCCTAGACCTATTCAGAGTTGACCCCAAGTGACTAGCTACCCTCTCCATTAGCAATTCATGGAGTTATATCTTACTAGCTTTGCCACCACTGCTCACATAAAGAAAATAGGATGTAATGTCCTCTTTACACCTGTAAATGTGTGAGAAAGGCTCAAAACTGGGGCCCTGTCAGATCTAGAGAACAAAAGAACAGAAGAGACACGTAGCATTCCTTTTCAAAGACATATCTCTTCTGAAAGTCTTTCAAGGGTTCCTCTTTCTTCTGGAAATATCTTTTGAGACTTTTGCCCTCATGTTCTGTCTCTGTGAGCCCGTAACACTCTGGCCTGCAAAGGTGAAAGCTTTATGTTGTGACTTCCAAGAATGACTTGGTCCATAAGCTGGAAAAGCCTTGTGTAGCATAGGTGTGTGCTTGCTGACACCGGAGCCATGGATCTGACTCTTAGTTCACTTGTATAGCTGACCTAATTTTAATCTTGGCACTGAATTGGCACTGCCAGCACCCCACTGGCAGCAGCCCAGAGCTTACAGCAGGCTGCCAAACCATGCCCATAAGGAGGGCACCTGCGGAGGTGATTATCTGAACTGCTCTTTGAGCTACTCTATCTAGGTTGCAGTTAACCTCTGAGAGTCAGGCTGGTACTTCAGCAGAGGACGCATGGGGCCAGAGCTCGTGTAGTAGGGAGCAGGGTCCCTTCTGACCGGTAGCAGAGGAGCAGCAAGCCCAGGTCCCCACGGTGCTCTTGCTCTATATCTCTGCTTCTCTTGCCAGCCCCATTCCTGGCAGAGGTGGGGAGCACCCACCCAACTCCAGCCCCTCCACTTTGAAGCAGAAAAAAACCACATGATTTTGCTTCTGCAGCTGTGACACCTGGAGACAACTCTGTTCCTAGTTTCCAGGCTGGATGGTTTCAAACTTGCTCCGGGTTATCTCCATTAAAGTCCAGTCACAGAACTGTACAAAGGTCAGCAGTACAGACTTACTCTGCAATGCAAATGAAATGATACACAGTGGACAAACTGACAAATGAGGTTTTCCTATGTCCCCTAAAGAGTGGCAACAGTAAACATGCAAACAGGACATGGCATAATGAAAAAGTGAGCAACCAGGCCAAAATATTTTCACTTAAAAATATAAAATATTTGGTCTTTAAATCTTAGCAAGTTTGTGTATTTTTCACTAACAGTTAAGCTGGAAAGGCTTCAGTGAGTGTATAAGATAGGGAGTTTGGGTATTTTTCAGTTTTTAATGAGTAAACATCATACGTTCAGCTCTAAGAACAGCTCCTAGATCGGGAGCCGGGACAGGGACAGGTCATGATAAGGAAACATTTCCATCTCCGTTCTTTCTGCTACCCAGTGCTGGTGTCATTGGGCTTTGACTGAGGCCTGGAGTGACAGAAGATTGAAGAGGTCAGGTTCAGAAAAAGAAACCTTAAAAAAAAGACACAAAATGGGCATTTTTGGGTATGTAGCTTCATTTGTCTTCAGTTATCTGGAGCAGGCAATAAGAGTGACAAGTGGGAAAGGGAAGAAAGCCACTAACTAGAGCTTACATGAGTCTTTATGCCTCCAATGAACTGTCTAGTCCCCACAACTGAAGAAATAAGATTTTTGGCTATTGCTGTTGCAAGTTAAATGCTCTCACTTTATTTATTAGCTGATATAAATTGCTGAAATATGGAGAAGGTCATCCCTGGGCAAGATAAAAAGATGAAAAACTCTAAGGAGCTAGAGGTAGAAAAGGAGGAGCAATGTATGTGTATCTGGCAATCCCTGACCTGTGGTGACACTAAAGAGATAATAACATTAAAAATGGCAGAAAAGAGAAACATATGTAAATAACAAAAGAGGGGTTCTGACGACATAGAATTGCTGACTGAAGTAGAAATTATTAAAATGTTGATATGACAAGCACCAAAAAGAGCAACAGGAAGTACGACAGAACAACAGTTAACCAGTGTGGGTTGTGTATTTGGGAGGGGATGAGCATGGGAAAGAGGAAGAACCCGGGAGGTTGAAAAGGGGAATATGAGGGAATGCAAATGAAGTAACAGAGTCTGACTGGAGGTAGCTGTAACAGCCCTGTGCTTGTCCAGGAGACAATAAACTTGCTGTTTCTACCTTACTCGTGTCTGACTTGCTTCCCCAGTCAGGAGGGACCCGGTCTATTTTTCCTTTTCAGGGCCTCCAGCCCTTACCCCAGTTACGTTGCAGATATTCCCATGCTCAGCCAGGTCTCTGTCACTGTTTCCCAGTTGGATCTCTGATCCATATTGTATGCAGCTTGTATCCAGTCCTGTCTCCTGGGTAGACCTCAGATCTCCATTGTAGTCTTGTCTCCAGTTCCGTCTTGTGCTGCTCCTGGCTGGACTCCCTGGACAGACCATAGACCTCACCATCACCTTGCCTTATCCGGGACTGTCAGTGGATGCTGCACACCCCGTTTGCACGGGACTGTGTCCTGACCAGTGAGGGCATTACTTGTACTGTGGCCACACTTGGCCCCAGCTTGTCCTCCCTCATGGAGGAACTCTGCTCTTCCTGCTCCCTGACTCTACCTGACATCAACAAAGAAGGTACCACCTAGAATCACCATGAATTCAGACCTTTGTTTCCTAGCATAAATGAAATTATTCTCTAAATTACCTTCCCAATCTTATTTATTGCAACAAACATTTATGAAAAATGAGTTTATATCTTCTTCTCCCCTTTCAACATATTTGACCAGTTGCTCATATCTGAAATATTTTCTTTCAATAAGGAATTTCTCCAGCTTCTCTGAAGAATTTGGATGGTGTTTGCTTTCGTAATATCTTTCTTTTCCATATTCACTGCCATGATGTTTTCTTAGCACACAATACTTAGGATGCAGAACCAAAGGCTTCAGTACTGATCTCACAGTTGCTCTCACGCTCCTCAGCCTCTACATGCAAAAGGACAGGAGTTTTATTAAAGAGAAGAGATTCCTAGTTAGTTCAGATGATGAAAAGTTTCCAGCTAGTGAAACAACCCTAATGTATGCAATCTCTTTGGAAACAGCTTTAGCTGCCCCAGGGAGAAGGGAGACTGGTTAAAATCAGAAGAAATCTAAGAGTTTTCACCCATGCTTACTCTTTTTTGTAAGCACTCCCTGTCACCAGGTTGCTTGCTGTAATAGACCCTCACAGACCTAGGCTAGATTATTTGACTTCCTGTTGTCCTTCCAAAGCTACTGTCTTTTGTCAGGAATCCTTCCAAGTGTACTGATTTTTTCAAGAGTGTTGAGTGAACTCAGGTAGTCAAGCTGTGGCCATGCATGGCTAATTATAGTGGAAGGAGAAAAATGGGTACATTGATTAAAATTCTGCTCCCTTTGGAGAGACTAGGAAATGACTTTGGCAGCTGCAAGTTCACCGACACCCTGCTGGCAGCTTATTGCCCGTGTTTTCTGCATTGCAATCATTTTTGAAAAACGTGGCTGATCCTTGACTGGGAGGGTGCGATCAGAGAACAGATTTGATGTTTGATGCTGTTTAAAGAAAGCTTTTCTTCATTTGGGCCCCCTGTGGCCCTTCTCCATAGCAGGCTCGAGCGCTGCAGGCTTAATTACTCGCTCTGCTTCCACTGGTGCACAGCAGCCTCTGCACGGGGCTCTGCGCTCCTGGGGACTCCAGAAGAATTCCATCGGAGGGAACGACAGTCAAAGAGATCCAGCTTTATACAACTGGCCCTGCTAACCGGGCTGACTGCTCTACCCCTCCGTGACATTATACCGATTCAGAGACAGTGCAGAGAAGGCTCTAGAATAAGTGCACGGAAGCCAGGAGAGTTTTTGTTGGCTTATATTAAGACCTTAAACATATATTTTTTTCTTTAGGGTTCTGCCTTGTCTTTATCAGACCCAACTGTTTTCTTCATGCCATGACAATTAATTGGGTTATTTTCATTTAAAGATCCCGGCCCACAAGATAACTGGAATGGAACGGAATTGTTTTCCTTTCTCTGCTCTCCCTCATTAGTAGTCCAAACAAGTGTGAGGCTGCATTAAGATTGTAACTATTTTTTTAGCTTGGAATCACTTTCTTCTCTTCTGCAAATTGAGATTGTGCTTAGATCATTATTCCACTGTGGGGTTGTGTTATATTAAAAGTGAAAAGGCTAGTTATATAATTTATGTTTTTGATTACCTGGGTAGTGAAAACGAAGGACAATCAAGTTAAGTCTCCCTAAGAAAAGCAGCAAAAAAGGAAGGAAATTACAGCACGTTTACATATTTCTTACTACAAAAGTAGCATAAAAGGCTACTGAATCAAGTCTCTGTGCTGAGAGACTAAATCGGGAAGACGATAGTATCGTTGCATGCTCTGCCTGAAAAACAGATGAGATTTCAAAATGTCATCCCATCTATTATGTGTGTCTTCACAGGTGATTGTTGCAATTTCTTATGGGTTTCACCTACAAATGCAATGGTTGACCAGTTCCTCTCCTTAGTAAACTTTGCAAGTTATTGCTGAAATGCTCGAACTGTTGCTGAAATGCTCACAGCAGTCAGCACTTCATTGGTAAACCATCAGAGGGTCACTTCTGAGATGAATGGGAGAAGCCCACACTCATCTCTGTGTTTGCATGGCGCACTGGCTGGGCACTCAGGCAGATCCCCTACTGTGCAGGGCAATAGCACGTAGCATTACTTGTTCTTTACTGACATGAAAACGTAGGAATGCAAGTGATCTGTCTGACACAGGCCAGTACACTCCACATCTTCACCTGCCAGATTTAATTACACTGACGAGGCATGTATGTGCTTGTGTGTAGGACAGAGACAAATGGATTCAGTTCATGGAGTCACAGACTGCGTAAAATTTATATTAGCCAAGAACTAATTCTTGATAGTTTATCGAGACTTCACCAGAAGCACATTTCATCTTTTACTAGAAAGAAATATATTTTCTGGATATTTATAGGGACTGTATGAGAGACATGAGGAAACTGATTCTTATATACTCATTTCAAATTAGAATTACACTTTGATTTTGAAATGTTTTGTTTAGAAACTTCTACTTCACATTAGATGATTGATGTAGCTAAGCAAATTTGCTAAGAAGCCAGTTTGTTTTAGAATGAACCTTTGGCAACTTGAGAACTATTATTTTTTTATCCCTGTAGATTTTTACTGCATTTAATTGGATGTGTGAGAAATACCCAGACCTCAAGAGTTGACAGCTCTGCTCCTGCAAAGAGTTCTCACTCTCTTTGCTCTGCATAGCAGAGCCAAAGTTTGCTGTTTACTGACAAAGTTGGAGAAGTGCCCTTTCTGCAACTTTGACAGTAAAAAGCACTCTTCTTACTAGCAGCCCGTGGCTTTGGGGGAGGAGCAGATGTGCAGAAGCAGCATAGTTATGGTATAAACAGCAAGGGTTCAAGCACTGAGAGGTAAAACTTCTCAAGAGAGAACCAGAATAGCGTTAAAAATTTGTAGTGGACTTCTTGTGTTACTAAATCACAAGCAATATGGAAAATACCACCTATACTGTTCAGTAAGGAAAAGTCCTTAATGTAATGAAAGACATCATAAGGACATGCTTCACACACTGGAAGCAAAGGAGAAGCTGTGCCAATCTGTTTCTGGGTTGGGGAAATCTAGTAGGAATGTGCAGGGACAGTCAGGTACTGCTAAAAGGACTTAGGGAACAGGGAGGGCTCTAGGGAAAGGAGCTGGAAGACAGTGAGGGAAAGGACTGGAAATGTAAATCAAGAATGCAGCAGAGCAGGGGTTGCATCTTTGTGTGTGTATTTAGGATGGAGTTTTCAGGCTTTCAATTACTCCGTTGAAATGGAGGGTAACGGGGGAACAAGGCAGAGGAAATCAAATAACCAGAGCACTTGACTAAACTCAATTTCATCATCATCATCTCCTCCTTCTTTTCTGGACTTGTGGTTTTGTGAGTTTTGTTGAAGTTTGGGAGGAGAGACCTGATTTAAGATTTTTGAGCACTTCAGAGTTTGCAGTCTTGGATTAGCTTAGCTCTGGGTAAGAAATACCTCTGAAGTTCTCTTTGGTGATCCCTTCACATTGTCCTTACTTGTTTCATAATGGAAACAGTGGACCTACTCTTGAGACTCCTTGATCCTTGGAACTGTGGTTTGTTTGGGCGATTTGTGACCCTTGCTCTAGCCTCTTCCCTCACCAAATCCTTCTCCCTTTTGTGCAGCAACTCTGAAGTATCTACAGCTGGACCATGCATCTTAGAATCCGAGTGCCTGAATGTGAATGCAAGCTTATGTTCTAAGCTTATACCAGCCACATTTGGACAAATCTTTCATGGTTCTAGAAGCATTTCTTCACAATCCTAGTCACGTTTTATCCCACTTCCTTGTAATCCATCCTCCTACTGACGCCATACTTTGAGCTACAGATTATGAAACTAACAACAGGTTTTGATTCCCCTGCAACTGATCAAGGGGGATATTGAGAATGAGAGAGGCCAGAAGTCCATGGCTTTCACGCAGGAAGCGTGTCACCTTGCATAGGCAAATTTCAGCCCCATTCTGTGTGACCAGACACAAAATGCTATCCTGTGACCTGAAGTACGGTGTTTCAAGTTACAGTGGAAAAAATGTGGCAGGTCCAATTCCAGTCAGGTCTCCATGCCTCCTATGCCTATTTTGTTGTCCTTGGTTCTCCTATGAGAGCTACACTAGGCTGTGATGCCAGCCATCCCTTCCAAGCAAGAATGTACTCTCCTTAGGCTGTTCCAGAAGACAGTGTTCAATGGGATAGCTCCTGTGCATAGACTTCAGGATCAGGACCTAAAATAGATGCATTAGGGCTGAAAAACAGAGAACAGAATGTAACAGCAAGTTGCATCATTTCGTTTACATCTTGTTCCAGTTTCTTTTTTTCTTAATTTATTTTAAGAGCTTGATGTCAGACAAAAAAGCTGAACCAGATAGCTGTGTAGCAAAGACAAGCAGAAAGCAAACATTAAGTAAGAAGGCAGACTGTGTGGTAAGCTTGCAATATACACATGGTCTCCCATGTATCAGGATAATGTGAAAATAACAATGGAGCTAGCGAAGAAGCTACAGAGAATCTTTGCTAAGAGGAAAAAAGCATATGGTCACTCCTGAAAAAGTGTAAGAACAGATCAAATATATTAACCAAGAGCAATATGTCTGAACAATACGAGCATTTTTGTTAAATATATTGTTTAGTATCCCTGGGCTTGACAGGAAAGATTGTCAACTTGATTTTTCTCTAGAATTTTAATGGAAGGACAATGCTGACTGTGCTAACTGATTAAGAATATTGAGTTTCCTTAATAATTAAAAATAGTTGCTATTAATTAAAGTATTAGTTAATGTTTTTGTTAGCTTTTTTGTTCCAGACATTCCATGTTTCTCTGTTTATGAAAAAAAGATCATGTACTAAATATGCCTCTCACAAGTCCACCAAAGATTTTCTCCAAACAGAATCCAGGAATAATATTTTAAAGGATGACATTATTTAAGTGAACTCAGCTATAAATATTTTAATTGCTTACAAAATGAATCAAATTGGTCACATCCTTAACTCCTGCATGAGGAATTTGGTATCTCTATGTGCCGGGAAGAACCATGCTGTGGGTTCCAAATTACCAGCAAAAGTTGCAGTCAAGCCAGAAGTTCATGCTAAAAAATAATATTTACATAGGAAAAAACTCAATTTAAATGGTATTGAAAATTGGCAAAATACTGGTTTTGGAAGGATAGTTGTGAATTGCTAAGACATTCGGGATAGAAGCTGACGGTCTATAAGGTGACCAAAGTAATTTCCTTGATATTGTATAGCTCAATGAGTTGCTTTGTTCCTTAGACTACGCATACAGAAACACAAATGATTTCCCAGTGACACAGATGCCATTAATATAAAGAAAAATTACCCAGGATTTCAGGAAAGTACAGACTAGGACTTGCTAAGAAGGGGTATGGCAATAGCAACAGGCTGTAGTTGCCTGTATGAACAAAGCTGGATTGTTGCAAATGCCTCCAAAATCCAACTCATTAAAAAACTTAACTAATGTTACTTACCTGCTGACACAACTTTGTTACCATTTCAAAAGGCATAGCAAATCGTATATTCTGCCTTTAAATTCAGAAGTGAGGCAAGAAGCATACACCCCTAGATAAATTTGTGGTCCATTCACACCTTGAATAGTGAAACTCCAGTCTCTTTACTTCCAAGAATTTAATAGGAATGGAAAAGGCCCAGAGAAGGGCAACAAGGATGATAAAAAGTATGGAATGGCTTCCAGGCTAGGACTCTGGAATAAAGATTAATAAGAAGGTACAGGATATATATATAAAAAATAAAAAATAAAAAGAAGCACTGCCAGCATGGACATGGATGGGTAGTTCTCTGACTGTGGTGAGCCACAATGAGATGCCCTCAGGAACCAGGTTCAGGACAAGCAGAAGGAGGTGATTTTCACACAACAGATGGTGGAACTCCCATGTTCTGGGAATGCAAGATGTTTACAAGGTTTTAAGAGGAGATTAGACAAGCACTTGAAGAGTAACCCCTTGGAGTTACTATTTAGACAGACCACATCAGGGTCAGGGTAGGCATAAGGTGGGAGGGTTTTGAAGGAAACCATCGTGAATTTATTCTGTTCTTCCTTTTCCCTAGGTGTCTGCCCATGATCACAGGGAGGACAGAAATGTGACCTAGACAGAATCTGGGTCTGAACCAGTGCGGACATTCCTATGTTGTTATGTCTCTTTAAAAAGCTAAAATGTCATAATAAGACACTGGAAAATCTGCGTGTTTCTGTATGGCTTGTACTATTGCTTGCCTAGGTCTGCATTATTTTTTGACCGGTCTTAAAAGTTTGGATGTTTTTTGGCTTATTTTGGAGAAATACAACTGGTTTATGTTTCATAGAAAAATAGTAAGAAAGCAAGAAAAGAAAGTCAGGATTGATTCCTAAGTGTTATATTGTTTAATAGCTAGTTGCAAAGTACTCCTAATGCCTCCTGTGAATGAAACATTTGTAGGTTATTTCTGGTGCTGAGAAGGACCTTTCATGGTTAAAAAACCCCACTAGAATCTTTCCAAGAGACATCTCTGGCATGACTCCGATACAGCAATTTGCTGCAAATTGAATTTGTTACATCAATTGACTGCAGAAGAAAGAAATGTATGTCAGAACCTCACATAAATGTCCTTTCACAGACAAGATAACTCTCTTTTGAGTTACAGTAATGGAGGCAGTATTGGTTTGGATTGCTACAGACCTTCCCCTGAGTTTTTTGAAGGCTTCAGAGGTTCAGTGGAATTTGACATGTATTTAGGCTTTTGCGTTTGCCTTTAATTCCTGTGCACCAGGGTGTATCCTGATGCTGTAGCTGGAACCATCTGAGCAAAGGGCGCAGAAGCACCTTTCGCTGCTTGTTGCAACTTGCAGGACTGGGACATTATGCAGTGTGCAGAAGTATGCACGTTTAGAGCAAAGATTTTGTTTCAAAATGTTTTTTCTAAGTCCTATGCTTGGCAACTTAAAGAGATGTTGCCCTTCTACATAGGGAATAGGTTCTTATTCCTCTAAATTAAGGACCAACTCTGCAAAACTACACAAATAGAAGTTATTGGACAGACACTACTGTTTATAACTGCTAAGTTGCATCACAGTTTTGGTTAAAAACTTATGTATTTCTGTCAGCTCTACACACTTCATTTGCCTGCACGGATATTATTTGCAGGTTTGGCTCTGCCGTGGTTGATTTCAGGACAGGCATTTGATTGTAACTTTCTTTATGCATGCAGACCTTCAGAGACTACAGACCTGCTTAACTGTATTCCACGTAATCCAAAGGGAGGTGGTGAGGGACCTGCTCCAACACCTGGATATAAACAAGGCTATGGGCCCAGATGGGATCCACCTGAGGGCACTGAGGGAGCTGGTGGAAGTGCTCACTGAGCCACTTTCCATCATTTACCAGCAGCCCTGGCAAACTGGGGAGGTCCCAGCCGACTGGCGTCTAGCAAATGTGACACCCATCCACAAGAAGGGTGGGAAGGATGATCCAGGGAACTACAGGCCTGTCAGTCTGACCTCGGTGCCTGGGAAGGTGATGGAACAGATCATCCTGAGTGCCATTATGCAAAGCATGAAGGACATCTTGACAAACCTCATCGGCCAGGATGGGTTCATGAGGTGCAGGTCCTGCTTGACAAACCTCATCTCCTTCTATGAGACAGTGACCTGCTTGGTGGATGCAGGAAAGGCTGTGGATGTTGTTTATCTGGACTTCAGTAAGGCCTTTGATACAGTCTCCCACAGTATCCTCCTGGAGAAACTGCCTGCCCATGGCTTGGATGGGAGGACTCTCTGCTGAGTTAGAAACTGGCTGGAGGCCGGGCCCAGAGAGTGGTGGGGAATGAAGTTAAATCCAGTTGGCAGTTGGTCATGAGTGGTGTCCCCCAGGGCCGGGTACTGGGGCCGGTTCTCTTTAACATCTTCATCAATGATCTGGCCAAGGGGAT
>VXAK01020793.1:1185-43811 GCA_013399435.1 Arenaria interpres
TATAACAACTGGAAAGGGTACCTTATGGTCAAAATCTTCCCCTCTCTCATAATTAATGAAACAGCGTGGCTTTGTTTACACAAATACTGAGTGGAACACCAGTAAGCTATAAAATAGGTAAATTAATTTGTTCGGTTAAGAAGAAGAATTAATTTCTTCTATGTAGGAAGTGGCTAAACTTTAAATTACCCAAGCCAGAAGCGGGTAGGTTTTTTGATTTGCAAATACACCCTGGGTAACAAGGAATGAAAAATGTCTTGAACCTTCATTCTTGTTTTCCCTGTTGGTTGATACCAATTCTGAACCCAGGATTCAGATATCCTTACCTTAGGCTGGCTAGGTATGGCAGCTACTCAGTTAGTTAGTTAAAAACTGCCTATTCCATTTATTACAGAGGATAAAGTGATTGCTTGGTGTTTCACACTTCCATGGAATGGAGGCAGAAAAAGGTGAGTCACATTTATTTAAAAAAAAAAAAAAAAAGAAAGAAGCAGCTACTCTTCTGTATTAATGGAACATAAATTTGCAATCAACTGCTGTAGTAATTTACGAGAGCAAACTCAGTTGTACCTGTCTGTCCTCATTGAGTTAGAGATCTTTACATTTATCATAATGATTCTAATCAGAAATTTAGGCAAACAGAAATTTAGTTTTATTTCAATTGACAGGACTTTTTATTGCATTGACAGCCATTATTAAAGATGAAAACCACAACAGAAGAGAGACAATTGGCATCTATATAGTACCTTATGGAGTTATTAAAATTATAGATAATAATGGGCTCTATCTCATGATACCTCTTTGAGTGGGTACTGATAACATAAGGCAGTACAAAGAGGTACAGAAAGTAACTGGAGTGACTTGAATAACAGAAAGAGTTAGAGATGGGCATATAGTCTAGCTTTGATCATCCATGGTTTTGTGCTCCATCAGAAATATCATACCTTATACAAATTGTTAAAATTCCAAATACAACATACAATTGTGCAAGAATGCCAATGGCACAAAAGATGAATATATATACTGAGGCACAAGAAAATGAATGTCATATTGATGTCCCTTTATAATATTTTAAATTTCAATGTTTGCAAACATCATGCCAAAATGTAGTCAAATTCAGATGTGTTAAAAGTAACTATTTTCTGATACAAATTGATTGAAAGCAGAACAATTTATTGCAAGTATTAGAGGAAATTATTCATTTTAGTCTGTATCAAATTCCTCTAAAGTTATTGGACTTATTTTCATTTATTTGGGAACTTCTTTCAGCTGAAAAAACGTCATTAAATGCCTGTAATTACACATAAATGGCAAATATATCAAGACACATGGCTGTGTATGCTACATTAAACTTAAATAATGCAGTGAAAAAGCATCATGTTGCTCATTGGTTTTGCATTCCTTTGCGATGACAGGTTTGCAGTTTTAGATCATGTTACAATGAAGGGTATACGGATGAAATTTGGTATGCAGAGAATAACCCTTTATTCCAAATAGAAAATATATAAGTTACTGTCATTCTTCTTGCCATTAAAAGAAGACAAAAAAAAATTAAAACCAAACAGAAAATGCCTCTATTCTAAAATGAGAGACAAATTTTCTTTAGAAAGGGGCTGTGGTGGAATGAAATGGATTTGAATCATCATTTCTCACCCCTGTTGATAGTGGTCCTTTCAAGTCAGAGTTTAGGTAGATTGATGGAGCTGTGTGGGGAAGCTTGAATGCAGTGGGCCCTCCCCCTATGTATCTGGCCTGTATAAACAGAAAATTTTAGTTTCTGTGCTAATAGAGCATCTTCCACGTGTACTTATCAACACTGTTAACTAAACAGTGAACTGATTAGAAACATTATTTTAGAGTGATCTACAATTTAAAAAAAAAAAAAATCTACTTACAGGTATTCTTCAGCATGAAAATTTCTTGTATTCAATACAAGAGAAATAAAATTCAGCATTTAAAAGTCATTTTCCATGAAGGATTAGAGGCAGACTTCACAATAAGCATTGGCTCAGTTACTCTTCCTCCAGTGAGTAACTCCATTTTCAGCTTACCTCTTGTATTCAGCACACTGACTATGCGATTCAGCGATGTCATTCCTAGAGCTAACCATAATCCGGTTATTGCTTTGTCAGAAATGCCACAGAATGATGCCTGCCCTTTGGTGTATGTCTGATTACAGAGCTCTAGGAAAGATATCGCAGCATTACCCTGTTCATCCCATGTCACATCACTCAGGGAGTTCAATCACTGAAGAGTGGTGCTGCAGAAGTGACAGCAGCTTTTACAAGAAAATGATAATATTTATTAGCTTTGTGTAAACATTTAATCTATCTGTCCAGCCAGGACTCTGAATTCTTTATGCTTTTGGAAGTTTTCATATATGACATAAGTTAGGCTCATATGTATAAATACGCTCTTTCACACTTGAAAAAGTAGACTCTACAATAATATATTTCCATTCAGTATTTGCAGCTAGACTAAAAAGATAGGTTATGATTAGGCAATTTAAAGCAGTTTTGTCTATGACGAAAACCTCATTTTGTAGTTCAGGTCTAAACTCTGTTTTGGTAAAATGCAAGTACTAGAAATACTGCCCATCATCAAGCATCAGACTGCAAAACAGCTGTTTTATATATGTATATATGTATATATGTATATATGTAATATAGGTACTAATGAAAACTAACTTGCCTTTATATTCATCGTGTAGCTAAATCCAAAGGCCATTGTTTTACATTTCTATTAATTACATTTAAAGTCAAAACCTTGTAAGACAAAATAGGTTGTGATTTTGCTATTAGAAAAAGAAAAAAAATTACCTTTTCTGCATTTACAGTAAAATCTGAGGCTAAAAGACCACCTTCACTGTGATCATGGCCCACCTCATACATGTTATATGACGGATTGCCAATTTCTACATTGATTCCTCCATTTATAATGGGTTGTCTTCTGATAGTTTTTGTCCTATAATGCATAAACATAAAAAAAGAAAAAGCAGCTAGTGATTTGACAAGTAATTTCTTGGATGCTTCATCCTATAGTACTACAAATTTTATTTTACTTCTCTTTAATCATCAAGACCAACAGGATGAAAAAGTGTTTCCTGCAGAGACAATCAGAAAATCCTTGCATTTTTCAAGCCAAGTGCAATCTGAGTCTGTGTGTAGATCTCACATAAGCTAGGAGTAGCTTTTTATTGTTTTCCTCAGTTTGGCTGTAGTGATCTGAATTCATACAAAGTGCTCAGTCATTGCCTGTAACTCTGACTTCCCCCTACTGTTTCCAGACTTCCCTCACTTCTCAAGGAAAGCCTTGCAAATTCATTGCAGATTCCCTGCAGTAATGAAGATGGAGCGAATAAGAGTCATGTTCCCTTGCTCATTCATTTCACTCCCACTTGAAATCAGCTGCCCAAAGTTAGTTGTAATCTGAGGGCAAGCAAATGGTTTCATTACAATGCATTAAAAATGCATGAACTTCTCATAGTTCCAGTTTGTATTCGCTGCCAGTGTTACTGGAAAGCTGAAGTTCCACTTGAATTTTTCCAAACTTTAATAAAAGATAGAGTCTTATTTTTAACCTTAAATTATATATCAGTAAAGATAAGTTATTGACTTGAATTGTTTTATTTGCTGAATTCATTTCTTTAGGTAAGGAGGTGATTTTAGTCTGAGCAATTGAAATAACCTCGAGAGGGTAATTTTCCCCAATGCAGTATGTTCTCTAGAATTACAAGGGAATAACAGGGAGGTCACAGTCAGGATGTTAAAAGTCATGTCCTTTTGTTTGGTTGAGAAAGATGTAGTCGGTGTCTGAAATCCAGTGCACTAAAAGATCTGTATTTTTTAGAAATGGCACAGAAAAAATATTTCCTAAAATAAGCACTTATCTGTAGCATACAAGTGTTGAACATCTATACCTAATTATACCAAATACTTGACAGTCTTTGAAGAGGTAAAAAAACTAAACTAAAATACAGTTTCAAATATAATTTTAACAAAAAAAAAATCTTTATTGACGTTAATTCTATATTCTCTACCGAAGATGTATTATTTAACAGGTTATTCTCAAGAACTTCTTCCACTTAAAAAATTTACAGACCAGCAACTGGTTTTTGGGATTTGGCTATCACTAAATTTGATCTTTAGGTACATAAACATGTGATGACATCCGTGGAGCCTGGAAGAGTCAGCATTATTAACACCATAGTCAGAGAATGTATATATCTTGTTGGCTTTTCAAAAAGGATTTAATAATTAATGCTTACTAGTTAGCATCACAGTTTGCCGGAGGATGATACCCATGATGTTAGATGATAGTAACTTAAAACATTCTTTTAATCTAGAGGACTGAAATAGCCCAGATCTTCCCTGGTTGGCCACATCCTTATTATTTGGAATCTTTCCTTATTAAATGTGCATTGCCACTAACACCACTTTCTCATTTCTCTGAACACGAGAAATTTAGCATTTCTCTCAGGTGTCTGCATACAGTAGAAACACCCCTACTTCCCCTTCCACCTGACATGGCCTTGGAAGAAGTGGCCAAAATCAAAACCTCTACTACACTCCCGAAGCTCATTATCAGCTCAAAGGCAACTAAATTCAAAATCAAAACATTTACTGGTAAGTGCTGGAATTTGGCTTCCTATGCAAGATACTAAAGAAACACAATAATGATGACAAGGCTTGGGAGTCTACAGTAGATACTTTGAACTTTGCTTCCATCCTCACTATAACTTATATAAAATTGAAAACAACTAATCAAAGTAAATAAATTGAAGTGAACTGTAACTAGACACTGGAAATTCTCCACAGGCTCTATCTGAAAGTATTTATAGACATGAACACTATTAATTATGTGGTTCCAATGAAATACATTAATAATTCTATTTACTAGGTCTCTGGATAAAATTATTAACACTTATACAGCCTTGGCAGGATTGAGCAAACCAGTTAATACATTTTGTTTCTAGTGTGTATGGAATATAAATATAAATAATAGATAAGATTACTCCAGCAAGAACGAAAATGTAACTAACTCGCTCCATCCAGAACCAAGTTTTCGGTTGCTTATTGTGTTTTTTTTTAAGTATCTGCTCAACATATATAAAGGGAATTTTTTATATCAAAAAGATACACATACTTTAAAGATTCACTTTTTTACTTCATGCATCAATACAAAATTACTTACCTTCGTTTCCTTTTGCAAAGAAATAGTCCAATTACCAGAGTAGTGATCAAAGTCACCAGTAGAACAAGAGGAACAATGATTGCAATGCTTCCTAAAATTGGAAAAGGAAACATTATTGAATACTCACAGCTACATCTAATGATTTCTTCACATCCATTAAACAGCTAAATTAATAATAAAAAAAATTTCCTTCACCAACAGATGGAATTTCATGTGATGATCCTCACTGATTTCAGATTTTAATGTTGATCAATTAAAAAAAAAAAAATCATTATAGATAATGGTTCACACACAAGTACTTTTATCAACAAATCAGGAGCTTCCTCTTTCTGGATACCAATATATTTTGGACTAATTCCCTGCCCTGATTTGCAGTGACAGCATATGAAGGTGTGTGGAACTGCTGAACAATCTGGGTTGGAGTCATATGGCCACTGGCTTTAACTACCACCATTATCTTCAGTAGTTTATTTAAGTCACACAATTGTTAATTTAAAACGCCCAGTAGGCATGGCTCTGATTGAAGAATTCCATTGTTAGCAATTACATATATTTATTACTCTTATTTGGGCGAAAATGAAAAGTAGTAAGCAATATTCATTTCTGGATGGTTGGTGCATTCCTGCATTTTACTGCATTGTACCCAAGAGTCAATAATTTGGTTATGTTGATATAGGCAATCAAGGAAACTACAATAATGCTTAATGTAGCAGAAAAACAGTGCACAGATCAGACAGCAATGTTAAAGGAGAGGAGGGAGCAGAGAAGAAGAAAATGGGCTTAACGTTATTTTGGTAAATAACTTCACTGAAATGAGACTACCTGCAAAAATAAGGTCAGCAATTGTACCCTTCTAATAATTTCTTAGCTTTCATGTAAGTGTCTGGCAATAAAGGAACACATACAAAAAATAATTTTATGTTATAAAACCTGGCCTTTATAAACTACAGGATGCCAGTATAAAGCCAATGAGGAATTATGTGCATTTCTTTTAATATCACAATCCTTAACTGGTGGAAAACAAAAATATTGCTGGTTGTTTCATTGGTTAAATTTATTGATTTATTAAAAAAAAATAAGCTGTTGGCAATCTCTGCTCTACATTAAACAGTCTAAACAAAGAATTGAAAAAGATGCCTTGAATTCTTCCGGAAGGCTTACTGAAAGCCAAGTCAGGTTGTCAGAGACCTGAAACGAAGTCATAATAAATACTTCAAGCATCCTGAGTTCACTTTATCTTACGAAGATTCCACATGTAAAGGACATTACAACAATACTATTTTAAGACAACATTTGATAAATAAGTGGATTAAGCTATATTTAGGAGAAAAAAAAATAATAAAAAGGTTAATTTCATCTTGGCAGATAAACATTAAGAAAAGAACCCTGAAAAAGAGCCCACCAGGCATGAATGGCCACCTGGTGACCATGGGGTCTAGCAGCAGGCTCAAGGGAAACACCCATTTCCTGAGTTGTAGCAGGTATTCCCTCAAGATGAAATACTGATCTAGGTACTGGCTGCTTTTTTTGCCTATTTCCAACTTGTAAGTGTTATTTCACTTGTCTGGATTGCTAGGAAGATTTCATCTAAGCTTCAAGCTGACCTGAATAGTGGGCTTCATTTTACTGCTCTAGTTGGGTTAAACGTGACGGAGAAGCGTACAGCAGGGTACCATCAGCATACTCAATGCACCGCAGGGAACCTTGTCCACTTTAAACTGCCAATAGTGTAGCAATACCAGACTTTTATGCTTACAGACATGTTTAAAAAAAAAAAAAATAAAATATGAGAGGAGCTATTCTTACTTGCAGGATGATTGTCACAGCAGGTAAAATTCAAACCTCCACAGACAGCCAATGCAAAAGTTATGCACTACTTACAACTCTATTTTTGATGCTTTCAGTAGGACTTAAATGGTCAGAGGTCTCGTACTAGTTCTCTGCACAGCAGTGATATCACCAACGGCTTACCACTTGATACACTTTAAGAAAAGCGCAGACTAGCCCTTGAAGCAGTGAGTGTACAGCTCGGATCCAAACCATCTCATGAAACACCAGAAGTCAATCAAAAAGCCAAGAGATATCTACTTTTTTTAACTTTCTTTTTTTTTTTTTTTTTAAATACAGGTAACCAGCACATTTCATGACACAAACTCACATTCTAAGATATCACTAGGTTAAAATTTCTAAACTGAAATTTTGAATGTGACAAGTGATAGCAGTTATTTGAAATACTTACTTGTACTGATATTGTCAGACTTGCTGCTTTTGGGAGCTGGCCTCTCACACTGCGTGCCTGACCAGTTGGCTGAACATCTAAAAGGATCCAATCAAGATGGTAAAGTTAATAGATGTCAGCTGTTAACACACTAACCTATTCAAGAGACCACCAGCATTTTCTCAAGAGCTACGCGAATGGCAACAGTGATTCTCCAAAATAAACAGTAAGCTTCATGGAAGGAGTCAGCAATACTTTGTCATGGCACTTACAACATTATGAGTAAGCTTTTAGTTTAAAACTACAGCTTTTTATCTTCAATTTCTGCTATTATCACTGCAATCTTCATGCCAGAGTCCTTTTCTAGAACTCTTGAATAATAAAACAACAGGCATAACCAACAGCATATTAACGTCCCATTAAACCAATCAACTCCTACAATGCAACAACGAAGGAACACTTGAGGTGGACTCACACCTAGCCAACTTAGTCCAGCAGGACTTATTTGCTAAGGCACTTTATTGTCTCCATATTGGTTTAGAGTCAGCTTTGATCTAGAAGCTCCAACGGCCAGGTCCATATCACACAAGGCATGTGACTGGGCATAAACTACTACATGCATCCCGTGACCTACAGCACCCACAGCAGTTGGCTCCTTCCCCAGTCCTGCTGTCCCCCTTTGCTCTAGACAACGTGATGTTTACCCTGGAATAATTCTTGCAGACCTGGTTGTAATAATTTACTTAGGCAAAGACCTATCTTTGATGAATATTCACAACTTAACTGAAGTTCTCCTTTTCTTTGCTTTCAGATTCAAACGTGTTCCTGAAAATTCTACAATGGCTTTACCTTTTTTAAATTTGAGCTATATAATTAGATACATATTTGTAGAAATACATATATGTGTGTGTTTGTGTGTGTAAGCAGACCTGAAAGTTAAAGCATAAAGAGCTGTCCTGAAGGGACAGGAGTATCTACTGGCTTCAGAGGGCCCGGAATACTGTTTATGTTCAGAATATACGCTTCATGAGCCGGGTGTCTGGATGAGCACAAAGCTATTCTGCTATAATTTCTTTGTGTGAATATCAATATGCAAATATTTCTTCAACTGGGACTCAGAATGCTCTTCATGCGTACAAGCAAACACAAGGAGCCCATGTGTGCAGACTCAGCAAATCCATCAAAAATGGAAACAAATACCTGAATGAAATTCAATTGCTTATTCATCCTGCTGTAAATATAATTAAGTTTACCACAGAACCTCAAACTCTCCTTATGGAAAAGGCAGGAAATAGTCACTTTTCATCTGCCTCTGTTGCATATTGTGCAATGAATTATATTTTTTCTAAGTATTTTTGAATTATTTATGAATTTCAGTGTGGGTTATCTTTAGGAAAACGCAATAAAGCATTACCTTGCATGCAGTTCTAAGAACTACTGTTACCTGATGCCTTTCTAAGGATTTAACAAATTGCAGAGTTTAGAAGCAGACATGCTCAATGACTGATATTGTTCTATAATACAAAAAGGTTCGGAAAGGTACAAAATATCCCAGATAAAAATTGTGGAACTCTTACACGAGAGCCCTACCCAGTTTTACTGGCGATGCTTTTGACTCTTTTGTCTTTGCAGATCACTGCAGAAAAATGGGTAGTTTCTCTCTTTGCTCCTAAACCTATTCTAGTCCAAACCAACTTTCAGACAAATCTCTTTACTGAGTTTCATGTTAAGTTTGAACTTTTTTTTTGGAACTAATTTAATTTTTGGTAGGATATGTTATGAATGGGCTTAGCTCAAACTCTACAGAGGTAAGGCACAGGTGGTCTTTAAAACATGTTTATTAATTGATAATTGATTCAAATTTTTTCACACAATAAATAAATTGCATTATAATTTAGAATTTCTTCATGTTTATTGAAATAAATTAATTTACTTAAAGAAACACGGTAAATACACACTTAAATGTTCTCACTGCAAAGGAACCCCCCAGTTTCTAATTGATTATATACATTATGATTCACCACGATATATTTTATAATTGAACCCAACTGAAATTTCCACTCCTTCTTAGCACCACTTTAGCACATTTCAAGTCACACGAAACACATGATTTTCATCTTTTAAAAGATGGATCTGTTCCATTTTTTTTACAGATCTCTTTTTAGCAATTATATCAAACAGAAAAGATTACACTGACAGCCCACCTTACTAAGACACTATTCAAGGAACTAATTTTTTCAAAATACCAATATTCAACATATGGCTGCAAAATAAGTATCTCCATTCTTGTAAAGAAACACCATAAACCTTTATACTTAGGATATTCTATTGGGATCCAGACTGTTGGCATATGACAACCATGAAATAAAGTCTTTATATTTCTTAGGGGAAGTTTTGCGTTGTCGCTGCTGGGGATTCAGCTCATGTGACTAAAGCTTGTTATGAGAGGCAATTTTCATTTAATGCTACGCTATTGAAAGGGAAATAGTTCTTTGAGAGTTAGACATATCTTAACTTTGTACCTAAATCCTTATATTGAAGCTTTCAAATGCTTCTGCTGTATAAGAGAATCATTACTATAAATCTGTCTTAAAACAGTTTAAAGTATATAAGACAGTGAGACTAGGAAAAGAATCACCATGAAGCATGCAAGTACAAGCTTATGAAAAAATTGTGCATAATGTACAATTATGCTCTTCAGAGTCTTACAGCAGATATGACACCCCAACAGCTGGTGAAGAAAGAAATCCTACAGCTATATATATGGTAAACACAGAAACAAATTTAAGAATATTAGCAGTTCTTTACTTATCTTGGCATTTTAATTGTAAAAGTCAGCAACACCAAAACATTGCTGGGGCATTTGATAAAAGTCTCATAAAAACATGATAGCTAGTTGCCGCTTCATTTTCATTTTTTCCAAATGTTTGCTGTCTCCAATAAGCTCCAAAGGGACTGATGCTGACAGGGTGACAGTCATTCCCTTCTATACTCAGAGGTAAAATGATTGCCCTTTTATGGTTCAGCAAGCTCCTAAAGACTTGTCTTGGGCAGACAGAATAGAAAGAGAAATAAAGCCCAGGGGAAAGGTATGCTGTCTGCAAGGGAATTTGACACAGAAAATTAGCCATGAGCAGGCACATGAATAATGATGGGGCTGGGTCATGGACAACTGTTCGTGTAGGAACACGGGAAATGAGCAGGTCTTAACCAGTTTCAATTGCCTTCGGATACCGTAGACAGAAATTGTTCTTAATAATAAAATTTTCTGAGATTCGGACACAAACTTGGACTGCTCAGTACCTAACATGGGAACTCACTTCTGGTTCAATTTGATGCATAGCATTTTGTACCTTTTCAAATCATTTGGTACCAGGAGCTTTTGTTCTGTAGCATTGCCAAGAATTGCATGGTCAGAGATAGGACATTTGCAGTATGGACAAACAAAAAGGCATTAACAGAGCAGAACGACACAGAGCCACTGGTTTCATTGAAGACGTTCATATTATCAAGAACTGTGAAGGAAGAAGAGTGATAATGCCTAATCGGAGCTACACATAAACAAATACAGATGGAAACAGATGGGGAGCTTGACAGTGAAGGACAGGCTGGAGTTAGCTGAGTGGTGCAGGCGCTACAGTGAACATCTTAAGGTGCAAATCTCCAACAAAATCAGTGAACAGATCAAAGAGCAACAATATCATAGAGAATACCAATATAAAAACTGAAAGGGAATGTAATAAATAAAGGTTGTACGTGGTCTGCTGCCAAGGTCATCAATAAAACTATGCTACAGCTCTCTCTGATACAATTTAGTTCTGCATTTAGAAAGAGATGACTGGTTAGGTCACACGTTCCGAGATACGGAATGCCTATGCTACAGGATTTATTTATTTTGAGGAAACAGTATTACAGAAGAGGGATGTTTTCAAAAACTTTAAATTGAAATTATAAAGGTGTCCCACTTGTAATGAGGAATTCTTAGAATTAAGATATTTATATTTCAGAGATTGATTACTCTTTTGTTACAGAATCTACTCATGAGAGAAAATGTCTCTCTCTATTTTTGTATAACCCTTACAGGTCAGTGCACTGAAACACTCTAAACTCAGTTATATGGGCACTTGACCAAAAGGAACCATTTGACTATGAAATGTCTGAACAGATTAAAAAAAATAGTAAAAAGGCTAATTTGGTGGCAGTGTGCAATTTTTTTTTGTTTTGTTTTGCTTCTCCTTTTTACCATTTTTTTTTGGTGCCACAGGCATTGTCATAAAAATATAATACAGCAGGCATAATATGCAGTTAAAAGTGCTTTTGTAGACAACTGCTTTCCAACTCAATATACCACTGTGTTTCAAAAAAAATGACAAGTAGCATTGAAAGATTAGTTTATAAGTGTAACAGAATCTGTGCAACAGTCATTAAAAAATAGAGGTGGAAGGGGCATTTAAAGTATTTCTTACCTATAAATGATATTTCTTCATTATACAAAGTAATTTTCTAACATTGCTTTTCTTTTTAGTCATGGCATAGATAGTAATGTATAGTAAAACATCCTAATGAAAATATCCAGCCTCATTATTTTAAGAACGCTTACATTAAAATTTCACTGGAACGTGTCTTATCATCAATATTAAAACTATTTGTAAAATGAGAGAACACCTGGATTATAGTTATTTAGTATCTGTGTTAAATTGCATTGAAAGACTAAAATCAAAGTAATCCCCTTTTCCCCCTAGACTCTGTAGGATGACATAGGCTGAGAAAATCCTTGCACTAAACCAAATCACTAAACTATTCCTTATAATAAATTTAGCAATACTTCACACAGGGAGCTGATATTATAGATGTATACCCACAGATAAACACTCAATGTTACATAGAACTTTAATAACAATGAGATACCAAAAAACCTACATAAACTTTGATCAATAGCACATCCTGTACCACAATGTGACTTGAAAATGAAATTAAAATTACCTTACAATCCAATATATTAAGAATAGGAAAATTGCATAATCCAAAAGCAGCCAAAAGAACAGAAAATTACTCCTGAGGAACCCAAAGTATCTTAAATTTAGTAACAATGTACATGAAAAAATAAAAGAAAAATAAGTAATTAAGGGTCATTAAAGACAATCCTATTAGCAATATGTGTACAGCCCATATGCAATACAAGTATTAATATTAACATAGAGTAAACATATACAATTTAAGCATATCTAGATGACTATTACTGTAGCTGAAATTACTGAGCGACCAAGCAAAAGGAAGAGAAGACATTGAAATGGTAAAAAAAAAAAAAAAGAATGAGAAATGACTGGATCAATAGGTATATGACAAACCACGTTTTTCTCTCCTCACAGAGGCAAAGTAAGCAGTGATGTATGGCAGTAGCTACTATGCAAGTTTTATCCGAACAATTTTAAACCCATGGACAAAGGACATCTGCATTACAGCCTAGCTAGTAGATGTTCAATGAAAAATATACATACTCCTCTTTTCCAAGGTCTTCTCATCTCTTCCTTTGTCAATCACTCTTCAAACATCTGTTTGCATTTAATTCTTGAACTAATACTAGTTTGCGATACAACCTGAATGAAAGATCTTCTAAAATACAAAGTTATAACCTGCTGATTATGTTCAAATTCAAAACATTTATAACAAGGTATTTTTGAAAAAAGAAAGCTCTCAAAGAACTAGCATAATACTGTAAAATCCCTATTGTAATTGTAATTGGGAAGCTCATTAAATATACCCCAGGAAGTCATATGGAAAACACTTATTGCAAGATACTTGATAAAATTTTCTGTGTTCTCTGACTTATCCTGCCTGTCACGGTTACAATTGCCTTCTGCTCTTAGGCACTCCACTCAATGCTACAATTGTTCTACCTGCGGTGGCTTTTTCTACTCAACCTTCAGAAAGCGCCAGCCAGGGGACTGCACGGCGCAGTCCCTGTCTTGTCCACAACTGCGCTGTGGATGTACCTTAACCTTTGTGTTTGAACAGAGGTTTGTGATAGTTCTCAGTTTTACACTTACTTATAAACTTCCACGTACTTACAGCATTTGTACAAGACATTCATAAAACCTGTTCATATTTGAAGATTCTTCAACACGAAAGGAATGTCCAGAGAAAGGTACAGCACCACGGAAATACAAGCTGGAGGGAAGTTCCTCCATTGAGAGGAATGCACTCTTTTCTTTCCGATTCCCACGACAAACACACACACACACGTGTGCACACACACAGCGTGTCTCTCTGCAACCTAGTGGACATGAAGTTGGCAAGAACATCTCTTCTATTTATTTCTTTTCTGCAGGAATTATTTTTCTAATTTGCTCATGTCTCCGCTTCCAAATTCAAGCTTCTTGGTATCACTTTTAAGCAATTCCAAAACTTGTTCTCTCCCCATTTGTTCACTATTGTCTTTAAACTATTACTCCACCAAAATTCTCAGTTTAGAAATGAAGTAATTTGTCATTTCTCCACCCTTCACTTTTCAGTTTCCTCTGTTGCCAAACTCATGCTGTCATTCAAGCTCCTCTATGGTATGTGCCTTTTAATTAATCTGAAAGATCACTGTTTTATCTATCTAATTTGCTCTCAAAATCATGCATCTGCTTACTGCAAGCAATTAAGCTATCCAGGATGATTTATTCTTCATTACAGAGGAACTGGTGTTCTAATGCAGAAGTAGAATACACACAACCTGAAGCCCTCCGACTACTCGACACATCCAGCCACAGGCAACTAATTTAATGCTGTTCTTTGTCCTTTGAGTTCCTCTGTCCATTTCTGATGACACCTTGGAAGCAGAGGCTCTGAGCTGTAGACACACAGAATTGCACACACTATGCAGAAAGTAACCTAAAAAGGAGTAAACTACTAACCCCTTAATTAGCCAGCATAATATAATCTTACATTTCACCTTAAAGTACTCATCCACAGTCATGCAGCATTGCTTAAAAGTTCTCTTTAAATTTAGTTGGCTTTAGATAGGAATCAGTATGATTTGTACCTTCTACTGGTTTTGATTGTTTATCTCTATATATTTAACTTATAAGAGAAACTATCCTTCATTATATTTCTGGAATGCCTAGTATAAGATGGTTATGCTTTGATCATATTTATTTGCAGATGCTAATAATAATAATAATATAATAGACCACATCTATGAGCAGATGCAAATAATAATAGTAATACAAATAAAAAGATGGAATTACAGCAACGTATTGTTAGGGTTAAGGTATAAAAGAAACAGGTGAGAGAGGGCAATATTCTGTACTAAAGAAATTGATACAGCTTTCCCTATGAAACAACCAATTTTTTCCAACTCTTCATTGGTATCATACAAGGCATAATCTCTCCCTAAACCTTGCTTCTCTTGCAGGAATGTTTATGCAGTTAGATAATTAGTGAGAAGGAAACAGAAAAGCAAATAAAGGTAATTATTAAAATAAAAGACAGACTGACAGAACAGGTGGAACTGACAGTTTGTGAAACACATAGAAAAAGCATTGCTTGACTATTTCCCCATCTGAATCTGATCTCCTGTTCATTCTGTTTTCAATGGGTTTGGGAAGTTACTGGAGCAATTCAGACATCTCTCGTGTGCTTCTAGTGTTATACACATCACGGCCCCCCCACCCATCAGTGAGTAGTACTAAAGATATCCTTAAAAAATTTAGTATGTGAATGCTGAAAAGACAGTAACTGTATGTAAGATAATAATTCTTTAAAAGACTCCCCCCCTCCCCCAGTGGTACATTTTTTAGAAATGGTCAGTACATCAAATTTTAACATTCTGATACTAAATTCACAACCTTTTCTATTAAGCAAGATGAACAATAAGGGGGGGAGGGGGAGAGGGTTCTTCATATGCATAAAAATAATGCTAAGAATTATTTATCTAGTGTAGGACCTTATATCTAAAGAGGAATCACAGTATATTCGGTATCTTTTAAAACCTGACAGAGTATTCATTGAAACTGGAGGCCAACTTTTTTGGTGGCACATACGCAGCCACAGTAAGGCCTTAATTAATTCCTGAACTGGTTAGGTGAAAGTGCAACTTCTATTTCCAATATGCACCTAATATTTAATGCATTCAAGTTTAAAAAAAAACTTCAGATAGGAAGATAAAATAAAAATGTACCCTACCAGTACAGGTTGGTAAAAGAAGAGTATGTTCTTACAGGCTTATAGTGCCTCTGTATAATTATGGCTTCAGGATTGCCCTTTAGAACAGATAAGTCTTATTCTCTATTGCCTTTACAAATGATAATAAGGGCTTGATTACGTATAAAGTTTGCATTCTCAACTGATCAGGCTGTGAGAGAGAGAGGCACTCCTGCTGAATGACAATAAACCCAGACATTTCCTCTTTCTTCTAAAAATCACCCAGAGACTGGTTAAGAATAACGTCAGCCCTTAGGTATGTGTCTCTCGGAGACAGATGTCACATAGCGCGGCCACACGTGCTGGTTGGAGGGATAAACCATTTCCCTAACAATGGAGCAGAACTTACAGAGAAAATCTTTGAGACTCCTCTTCCCCGACACAATAACCCTCGCGAAGCATGGGATTACTTAATTCCTTCCTGATGTTCTCTATGCCTGTGTCCGGTTGATATAATTATAAACAAGCTCTGGTGAAGAACTAATTTGATACCAGAAAAACACAAGATATTGGGAACAACTGGAGCTTGAACTGAGGTTGGCAAGGAGAACTGAGACATACGGAGTTACGCTTCTTCCTCTCTAGCACTGTAACCGTCTTCCACACCACCAAACAACTATTTGCTTCTCTTCCTCTAAGCCACCTTGGCTTCATAAAGAAAGGTACAATTAAGAGGATTCTCTTAACAATTCCTAGACACAGACAACAGTGGCCATACTAACCCAGCAATCAGTCTAAAGAGGCAACAGGAACACTAATACTATTTCTGCTTATATTCTGAATGTGAGGTGAATTTTCTACTAAAGTTTGAGTTAAACTTTAATTTCTGATTACCAATTCACCTGGAATGCTTCCTCACACTGAAGAGAAACTTGAATTTAATATTTCTCTACCACCTTCTCTTCTTCCACATTTCCACCTTTCCTTATCAACATTATTCTCATAGTAAATCCAAAACACAGCACTATAACAGCTACCGGGAAGAAAATTAACTCTATCCCAGCTGAAACCAGGACACATACATTTAATAAAAAAATATTCCAAAACTATATTCAGATAACCCTGCCAAGATGAAAGCTAAAGGACAGTTCAGTTCTGCAAAAAGTCATTATATTACTGATGTGTTTTACTGCTTTTTTTTTTTCAAACTGACCTTGGGTTGTTCACTCTATTGTATAGTACGCGTGCCTAACAAAAGCAGTCTTGGGAGCAGTAAATAAGAATAAGTAATAAATAAACAAATAAGTTAATCGCTATGTAAAAAATGTTGCAATTCCTTCCTTGTCTTTTCTGTAGAACACAACCTTCTCAAAAGGAAGAACCAGAGCTTTCATCAACAAAATAGTCCTTTGGGTATTAGTATTTCACTTTTTGGAAGAAAGAAAATGGAGACTAATATCACTTTTGCAGAAGTCCAGCTTTTCATTTTTGTTCTGTCTTCTTCAACCCTTTGTTTTCTACTTTCCTGTAATTATATCTTTCAGAAAGAAAGAGTCTCCCTTTGTCTTAGAAAGCTAATACTTTTCTTTGGATTTCTGAAGCCTGTTTCATTACTTTCTATAGATGATTCCAAACTCTACCAGTGCATGTCCTGGGCAGTGTATCTTGAGTAAAAAAATATCTTCATCTATCCGAAAAAGTGTTTGGCAGGACAGCTTTTCAACTAAGTTCCTATTCTGGCAATCTGTCTCCACGCTTCTTTCAATTACGCAGTTAGAGAAGTAGGAAGAAAGGATTGCTGGGCTTATAGATCTTATGATACCTTTTTTTTCTAGCCTGAATTCCTGCCATTGTTGGCATCTGGCCTCACACAGAAGCTCTGAGAGGTTAAAATTCGTGTTATCAATTCAAAGACTAAGTAAGAGATTCAAACATGATTTAAAATCCTTGCTTTTAATACTTTTTCTCATTTTGACAGTAAATACAGATAAATCAGATCAATAGATCATGAGAACAGGCAATTCCAGAAAAATAGATATCAATGCTACCGAGGATGTTCCTAATTCAATTAACTTTGCCGAAATCCTACTGTCAGTATATGTTAGTTTTGGCTCCAGTTGAAACAGAAATTAACCTTTATTGGCTATAAAATCTCATATTAAAAAACTCCACAGTTATTTTTATACGTTTTTTCTATTAAAAATCCATCATTAAATAAAAAAAAACTACAAAACTTTAAAAGTTTAAATGGTTAAAATACTTTTAAGAATTGTGAGAGTACGTAAAATTCAGAAGGGATTCTCAATGCTGTATTTTTAGACTATTTTACCCATTAGAATGTTTCACAAGAAATTTTGCACTGTTACATTCTTGAGAGCATTTTAGAGAAAAAGGAGGAAAGGTACTTAAAATACATGACCTTATAGGTAGCAACAAGTTGCTCTTAGGGCTGATTTATTCTGAAAACCTAAGTCTGATACGCAGAGACAGAGACTGTTCCAAGGAACCACATCCCAAACAAATGCTGATCAACAGACCCACTCCATACTCTTCAAAGTTTAAGAAGTGGTAGTCAGAACACTAATCTCCTTTCCAATGGATTTATGATAGCTCAAGTCATAAAGTTTCATTGCTTGAGACCACTGACAAAGGAATTGTGAACATATTTTTCAAAAAAAACTAGATTATTCACCATACCTAGTCACTGTCATTGCTACCCACCAGACAACCAAATCCCATCCCCACAGCACATTATGTTTTCATAAACCTCACATTTAGATAAAATTAAAGCTGTTCAAGTTTCATATTTTAACCCAACTCTAGGTCTTTGGCTCATGATTTCATTTCTGACTTTTGCATCACAACTGTTGAGTAAAGCTATGTTCATCTGACTGGCATTTCATATCTTTCTGTGTACCTGCCTTACAGCATTTTCAAAGACTAAGGTTGTTTCTTTGCCTGATGAGGATTAAGATGTTCTCTTTAAGAAATAGACACTAAAATCCTTTAGAGAAATACAGCATACAAATGTATCTGGTTTACACTTTTTTTTTTATCAGAGGAGAAGTCAAAGTTATGATGTAGCTCACCTATTTTTGCTTAACATTTTCCATTTTACAGCATATTTCTAGAAAGTTAACAATGAGACTTATGAATACAAGCTTAAGTCCTGTAGCAGTACTTAAATAGCTCTTCATTCCTTTCCCTGTGCAGATGAGAAATAGTAAGTCAGGTCTGGACTACAGAACATGAGCAAATTCACTGTTTGCTAATCTTTATGCTGTGTAGGATTAACTTGGTAAAATATCTAAAAGTGTGAACAATAAAAGTGGCATTTTCTGTATTTTCAATTCACTTATTAAAAAATAAAGTTTTTTATTTCTTCCTCCAATGATACAGATACTTCAAAAGTATGTTTAAATACACTCATCAGTGCAACTATCAAAGGGTAAGTGTGTAGTATAGAAACGAGCCCCCAGATTAAGTATATATTGTGAAATGTATGTGAATGTGCATGACTTGAACCAATGAGCTGTGGCCTGAAATGATGTCACAGAATGTGCAGCATTAAGTGGAAGGTTAAACCTACTTGCATCTCGGTTCATTAAACGCGGTTAAAGTGCAAATTCCCTCATTCTGACAGTAGTAATCACAAGGGTTCACTTTCTGGTCACAGCGCTGACTTTTAAACCCCACAGAGCATCTGCAGAATTTCAGTAAAATAGACCTATATAAATATTCTGCCTTTTGCTGAACAGATTTTACACGCATTATATATAATGATGGCAAGACACGCACACATACACAGGCACACACCCACAGGTAACAAAATTAATATTCTTTTTGCATGGAAGGTCCAATCCAACTACACTGCAAAGTTCGCTAATTGGTGTTGATCAAACACTTTAAAAACAATAGGCCTGCACTAGCTGATGGGTTCAGGAATCTAAAATTCTTAATGAAGTATTATTGTCAAAGGTACTATACATTTGTATTTATTGATTCAAATTCCAATGGCCTTACAAATGTTCAAGACCATCTTTTAGCTTTGTTAACAATGTTTGCATATGCTGCAGCATTTATGTATCGTAAATCCATACACAAATTAAGGTAGGAAACTTATTTTTTTTCCCTTGAGATGCTATGGTGTTTCACATGAAATTGAAAAAGAAGCAGCCAGTTTTATAAGAAAAAAGAAAGGAAAAAATCACAAGCTTCCAAAATAGCCATTCTAGGCGTTTAAGCAAATGAATCACCAAACTTAGCCATCATATTTGGGCCTTACATATTATAGCTGTGATATGCTCCTTTTGCTGAGATTTATGAGTCTCTCCTGGCCTCAAATAAAGACATTTAAGGAGATAAAAATAACAGGCAAAAAGAGCTAGATCAAAATAAGAGAGACATCACATTTTCAGCTGAATAAGGACTACCATGCAGAACTGCATTTCACTGTCTGTAACCCCAAAGCTGCAAACATCTATTGAGAACTCCTCTTCGATAGTACAGCAACTACAGTTTTGCCCCTTTGCACGTTCCGAAGTGCTTGAGCTCTCACAGGGAGGAACAGCTGGTCCGTCTCTTACGCTGGTCAGACTGCAAAATCTAGGTATTTCTCTACGGAACTCCCTTGAGAGTCTGAATGCAACTGGCACTCTCTCTTAAGATCACCCACCTCATACAGGTCAACAAAACAAAGGGATGGCTGGATCTGTATTTACAATGTCATAATGCCAGATCCCTTTGGACAATAACTTACTCATGTCACCCTGGAAATGAGACACTCAAGTGTCCTGATAAACGAAAGACTACCCACAATGAAGCTTTTTTGCAGTACAGAAAAGATCAGATCATTTATGAGGAAAAGTAAAAAAAAAAAACCCAGGCTATGACAAGGTAACTCAGTGTAACTGAGAGCAGGAAAGAAATTATTGTCTTGCTACAATGACTACTTCTTTATTTTATAATTAGCAGCTGCAAAAGAAGATACACCATAGCTCTCAAGAAAGGACTAGAGATATAGGCTTTTCTATCTCTTCAGGCAGTACTTCATTGTCTAGACTACACAATCACATTTCCTTTGGTATTTGATATCTGGGCTTCAGAAAAGCATCCTAGATGATTCTCTCAACAATAGTCGAGGAGGGAGGGAGCAATCTCACCACAGAACAGCCAAGCTACTGTGGGCAGTGTGAAGGTTAGGGGAAAAAAAAAAAAAAGTAAAAAAAAAAAAGAGATACATGAGAATATCCTCAGACCCATAATGGGAATAAATGTTGACATTATTCTTCCTATTCTCCAGTCATTGGGATCCTTACAGGAGTGTACCACCCCACCTCTCACCGTTCTTGTAGGACAAAATCCACCTTTGATAAGGAGGGCAGGCAACCATCCTGTACCTCCCGATTCCCTTCCAGAACAAATGCCTAAATGGGCTTCAGATCTGGCCTGAAACTATTAGAAGTCTCAAAAGATAAACCTTTGTATCTATTTGCATTCACAACATATATTTTAGTCATATTTTTCAATACATGTATTGCAAAAAGGTAGACAAAGTATTGGGTCACAGAAATGGCTAGAAGAAGTACTGTAAGTTATGACTGCATAATGTGCAACCAGCACGTTATACATCCCGAAGAAATCAAAAATACAGATACATGCATAATAATTTTGTTATTGGTTGGCACACAGATATTTTAATGATCTACGCAATGCAGGATACTCACAGACAGACAGGTATGTTTGTCTCTGGGTCCAGCTGACATGTACCACCGTTGTAGCAGTAGCCATCACATAACTGACAGGTAGAGGCAATCTTTCCATTAGTGCAACTGCCATGGTTAAAAAAAAAGAAATACAAATAGCAATCAATATTTTATTAAATGTGATGAATTCCCTTACAATTATCTACATATTAAAATATTGGTTTTATGATATGTGTAAGATCTACTGATTGCAAGAATTCTAGGTTTCCACTTTGAAAAGCTAGCACAGGTAGTGAGCTTATTACATGAAATATTACTAATGTTTCTTTTACTTATGAAAATAAACTATTATTATACAAAGCAATCACTGAGCAATATAGCAGCACATCTTACTACATATGCTGTCATTGGTATACAATACGCCTTCTCTGGTTGTCACAGATACTGCAGAACGAACAAATTTCAACAGTGTGGTAAAACCCAACTGTTAGTTTTATTAAGTATTACAATTTTTCCAAGTGAAGATCCATTCAGTCTCCTGCTACATTATGCTTCCCCCAGTGAGGAGTGCTCCAAAAGTTGGTTCAAAAATGCAGGAGCCACACAAAGGAACTGTTCTGATGTGACCTGTTCAAGGCTAGACACTGTGCAAGAAATTTAAAGGATAATCCAACATAATCACTATTAAATCTATGAGTTTGAACACAGTCACTCCCCTACACACACTTACTTGCATACTATGTCGTTACTGTCCTTGTTTATTATGCAGTGTCCCCCATGACATCTGATACACTTGTCCACTTCACATTTTGGACCTTCAAATCGTACTGGACAGACACATTCTACACTTCCATCATCAGAAATAGTACAGGATTCAGAATTCACACAATAATGGTGGCAAACATCTGCAAGCAACACGAAAGCTAATTACTAAAAGAGATTAAGGAGTATCATATAAAAATACCTTACTTTTCTATGTTTTGAAAGATACTATAATAAAAACAAAATGATAAAGGAAGCTGGTGGCTCACTAGCAACTACAAGAATCAAGAATACCCCATAAAGAGATATATAATATATTAATGATATGGTCTTGAGAAGTGAAATAGAAGGATAAACTCATAAGAGATTTTATTTTTTCTTCTAGGTGTCTAACCATTTACAGCATTACCCCACATAATATAAAGAGCACTGATGAGAAAAGCAGAGTAATGTTGATGTATTTAATGGGACATTGGCTGAATAAAAATCTTTTGATACATTCACATTAGCACAACAGCATTATGCTAAACTGAAATGGAAACAGTATTTTGAAATAACTAAGTTGTATTTTCATTCATCCACATATTAAAATTTCATGAAGCTCTAATAATAATACATAAGGACATAATCCATAAGTTTTACGAAAAAACTACATACATGTTTATCTTTATAGACTGTGCAAGACCCCATTATCTTATTTAACTGCTTAAATGTCAGCAGGACTGAGATTTCAAGCAGTGAATTCTTTAACTCTTTAGAAGCACCGGTAACTGTCTCATTTTTTTCATATCCCCTTAAAAAAACCAAGCTGCCTGACTGAAGGAGCTTCCAGAGCTACAAGATACTGGTATCTTAACATTTAGGTTCATTTTTATTTATGTTGTAGCAACAACTTTGTTTTGGTGGGGTTTGTTTGTCTGTTTGCTTGTTTGGGTTGTTTTTTTGTTTAAGTCATCATTTAAGCTCCTTAATGGAGCCTAATCATTCAAAGTCTCTATTTTTCCCTCTTTCTAACACCTTCTCCAGTTCTGTGTAGTTAACATGCTGTGTTGAGCTTTTGGTGGTGTTCTTGATGGACAGATGAAGCAATTGATATATAATATATATCAATTCCTAACTATGCATCTTTATTAGCTTAGAGTTAAACTGGTACAGATGAATAAAATATTACCTCTCTATCAAAACTAAAAAAATCATGTCTTTAAAGCACAAGATGTGGCTGAGGGTGAGTCAGCAGCAGCTAGAAGCAGGCCACTATCAGGCTGTTCACTACAGAACAAAACCTTGGCCAAATGGCAACTTCAGCCTTGAGCATGGCAGGGTAAACTCTCAAGCTGCCTTTTGACTGGGGGCACGTTGTAAGCAGCAAATTGGTGACGGCTGAAAAATTGATATCTTTTACTGAGTGTACTCAAGATGGATTAATCACGAGCATGTCTCATGATGTGAAAACGTTTTGCTTATGCATCTCTGTGCTCAGTTTTCCCCCCTCTCAAAGAAGAACATCCTGACTGCCCTACCATTGGTACTCACCACAGAATCATAGAATCGAATCAGTTGGAAGGGGCCTTCACAATTGTGGACTGCAACCATTGACCAAACACTGAAAAAAACACCGCTCAACCATGTCCCTCAGCACCACATCTACCTGTCTTTTAAGCACCTCCAGGGATGGCAATTTCACCACTTCCCTAGGCAGTCTGGTCCAATGTTTGATAACCCTTTCAGTGAAGAAAATTTTCCTAATAACCGATCTAAGCTTCCCCTAGTGCAACTTGAGGCCATTTTCTCTTGTTACCACTTGTTACCGGGGAGAAGAAACTGACCCCCACCTCTCTACCCCCTCCTTTCAGGGAGTTATAGAGAGTGATACAGTCTCTTCTCAGCCTCCTTTTCTCCAGGCTGAACAACCCCAGCTCCCTTGGCTGCTCCTCATAAGACCTGTGCTCCAGACCCCTCACCAGGTTCATTTTCCTTCTCTGGACTCACTCCAGAATATCAATATCTGGAAGACTTGTGCTAAAGGACAAAGCTTGGCTGTTGGAGGATTTATTTCTGTTTGATTATTCATTGTATGTCTCCAGCTGTCTATGCAGGCTGTAGACTCATCTACATGGAATCACTACTGAGCAACCAGAGAGGCTTAAAAGACACTAAATGAAGTAGTTCATTGTTTGCTGTTCCCCAATTCAAGGTACAGAATGGTAATTTGCAGCAGGGGGGTTGTTTTTTTGAACAAAAACTACAGTAGGTTGAAAGCTAATACTGAGAGACATTTTATGAAAAAAGCATTGCAAGGGGGAAATGTTTCCACGTACATTAGGATACCCCCCCCAAAAAAAATCTAGGTATAGGAAGTTCATACTCTAAACCAAGTATTTTTAAGTATTGATTGTAGTCACAAACACCTTTAATCTTCTGCTATATCTAAAATATGTATGCTACATTTGGACCAAAATGACACAAAAAAAAAAAAAAAGTCTTGTGGTTTTTTCTTTCCCTAAAGAAAGGACTTGTAGTTTCAGGGAAAGTAACAGCTTGTGAGATCACCTTATTCACTTTGAATGATTGTAACTGCATGAAAACGTTTTCTATTTTTTAGGTTGTTTGGGCCTTAAATGATACAAGAAATGAACTTTAACTAGTCTGTATGTCTTATTTCACGAATTTAAAATAGGGAGTTATATTCAAATACATCAAATACATGTGTATATAATAACATGCACAATGTTAGTAGAATTCTATGTAAATTCATTCACTTAAATTTATTTCAGCAGTGCCAGTGCCTTGACACGGAGCACACATTTTGGTTATTAGCCCTTATGTGAACTAATCACAGGAGAAACTCTGCATTGGGTAATTGGAGACGATAAGTATGAGGAAAATAAGGTCTTTGCAATCTGGCAATACTGCAAGTAGATGTCTTCTCCCTGCCATAAAAAACACTAATAATATTTTCAGCTCGGGAGCATGAGTAAAATACCTATGCACATTCATGTATCATCCTTTGCATATGAACTAGTTTCAATCATATCATAGAAAGACCGAAAAAGATATCTTAGAGGCAACCAATCTTTGCAATATGCTATTTTAATACATTCCAACATGCATGCAAAGTGAATGTGATTAATAAAGCGAAAAATCATACATACATGTGAATAAAGCAAAAAATAATAGATGTGAATTTGTATACACATTATTAACTGTAAACCTGTACAATTTCATAGAACTGTTATGGTCCACAAAAAAATATACTGTAAAAGATTGTAAGACTTTTTTTCCTAAAAGTATTAAGATTTAAATAAACAAAAGCTTAATTTTATTTTGTATTTTATAATGTGTTCGAGTCTCCGTACTGTGGCATTTTTCCAAAGTGGCAGCAGACAATCCAAATCTGATAATAAGCACTGTTTAAAAAGTACCCCTAAATTTACATTTAAATTAATTCTTTAAAAAAAAAAAATAAAAAAAAGGATGTTTGCAGAAGCATTCAAGTAGAAACAATTTGTTTGGTTTTTGGGTAAGCCTCAAGTAAATATTTTTTCTTAATCTGTGTGTCTGTCTGTGCATGATTTATGTACTATACTGTTTTCAAATACCCAATTGTGTTTGCAGATAGTTATTTGTGGATCCATGCAGTTTGTTTAATACCAAGTGGGAGAGAATCACAATTACTGCTGGTTTTCCGTTCAAAGGTTTCAATTTATTTCATAGTCTCCCAACTGGAAATACATTCAGTTTACTTCAGTACAAATCCTATTTAACATACACACTAACCCTTTCCTTGTTTGACAGACCTTTCACTAAAACTAAATACTTTTTGTATCTTGTAGATAATTCTAAACCAGACCTTTAGAGCAGGTAATTTCCCTTCCAATTTCTTTAAATCTACCTTCTTCAGCAAATTCACTGAATTACATACAAGAGATGACAGCTTTCACATTTAATGTTCTATTCTATAACAAGCATTACAACAGTCCCCTATTTTAGAGTGTTACAGTCAAAACAAACCAGGAGTAGAAAAAAAGATTAAAAAAATAATTCTGATCTCAGAAAAATAATCAGTTTTAGGTTTCTATTGAGTCATCACATTGAAGTGACATAAGGAAGACACATTCCGATTCTGAAATGAGTGACCAAAGGAAGAAATTCAAAATTATATTCAAATGTCTTGAGTCACTGGAAAACAAATAATGATGACCCATAAAGCATCAAGAGAAAAGAAAGGTAAAAGGACTAAGAATAGAAGATCTATTGGTTGATAATCTTCTTTCCCCTCTGCTCTATAAAAGAAGCAAAAGATTAGAGAAAGTTCTAAAAACTGCAAGAGCCTTGGAAACCTTTAGAAAACAGTATTTCAAAGAGAAGAAACTGATGGGTCAGTGGAATGATAAACTATGGAGAATTTGAGATGCAGAGGATAGAACAGAAGTCCTGAGAACTAAACAAGACTAATACTTGGAGATCCTGATTTTCAATACCAGGAGGGGACAGAAACCATAATCAAGGTGATCTGAGACTGAGCAAGATGAAGGAGTACAGAGGCAAGGCACTCAAAGCAGTTGTCCATATACTGCTTACTAGGGTTAGAAATAAAAATGAAAGGAAAGGTAGCAGTTCAAGACACATGTTTTAGTCTGCAAGGATACCAGACAAATTCAAACCAGCTATGCCAATTCACTATGTCTAGGCATTCCACCAGCATAAGATAACAAATATGAGAAACTGGAGTAGAAAACTGTTACATAATTATCTCATTTCTACTGACAGTCAGCTGTCTTGTAAGAGCTCCGTTGTATGTATTCAGTCATGAAAATACTAAAATAAATAATTCCTAAAAAAGCTCTTCCTTCACCTACACATGGTAGATGGATATTGCAGAAATATGTTCAAAGACGACATGAATATTCAGATTCCATTCCCTTAGCAGTATGAATAATTTTGGAGCTAAGTTTATCAAGGTGCGTCACAGAAAAATCACTCAAGTCATGTTAAACTTCCATTTTATAGAACTTTTATTATAAATCCAGATTTAGCATGAGTTAAGACTTTGTGAAGACTACTTACAATACTGACATCTGTCTCCTGTATACTCAGGCAAGCAGTTGCAGAAGGGTTGATTCCCAGCAGTGACGCTGCAGGTTCCTCCGTTTTGGCAGAAATGATGGCAGACTGTCTGGTTGCAGTTTGGTCCCGTGAAACCCAGCGCACAGTTGCAGGTAGGCCTCCCTAGAAAAAACAAAGAAAACTATTTTATGATAAAAATAAATAAACATTAAAACAATAAGCAGCAATTTAAAGATTGATACGCTTATCATAACAGTAGCAAGTTTTAATGCATGAGCCCAGCTACATTTCTCTAGACACTAATAACTGCTGTCTTGCATCAGACCAAAGATGCCTGTAAAGTCAACGATCAATGTCTAAAAAGCAGTGAGCACCTAGGGACGAACAATTGCACAAAATGAACCCCTAGTCTACAGCTTCTTTTTAAAGGGCTTTAAAATGGTGTTTAAACACTGATGCATTTTTCCTCCTGCGATTCTTCCCCATTTTAATTTTTCCAATTTATTTCCTTATCTAAATCTTACGTCGAAAGGATTTATAGCTTTGTTACAATTCCACTGCTTTATTAAACGTTTCCGCTATTCCCTGACCTTTTTTCATAAGGCTTATCTTATTTAAAACAAACTTCTAGATCCCATAAATGTTTTTCCATCTCCTGGCCTTGTTTTTATATCTCATTTGTAATCTTCTCTTTAAGTAAAACACTTGACCTGTCCAACTAGCCATCTCCTTTCTTGCTTCTTAATAACCTATTATCATTCTTGTTTATCTCTTACAAAACATTATTTTTCCCCCACCCTCCTTCCCTTGGCTTTCATTCTGCCTTTAGGGTTTTCTTAAAGTTAAGCAAACCAGACAGAGTTTAACACTTTTCTTCTTCCTGTCTCCCAAGACGCTAAGTAAGAAACTTCTTACATATAGAGAAGAAACAACAACAAAAAAATTGTCTATTTAGTTGGCTGTCTCAATAAAGTAAGGGAGATTAAATATTCCACGAATCCCATAATTTTAATTTTCTCCTGGTCTGCCTTTGTTTTAATACTATGTAATAATTTAATATCATATTAGTTGGAAAAATTTTCAACGCAAGTGAAGTGCTCTCATTTTTCCGACTGATTCATGCAGAATGATTTATTTGTTCTTTTTCCTTCATTTATTTCTTACTCTTCTTATATGAAACCCTTCATGTAATTCTTGTCAATATTTTCTATTTTAAGCTATGCTAATTTAAAGTGTTTTGCAAATCATCCTAAAGGCCATGAGATCAGTTAGTCTTTTCCTCTAATGAGTACAGCAGGAACAAAACCACTGACTTAAAAATAGCTCCAACTAGTTTAATATGCATCAGCCTGGTTATTCATATCTGTCCCCTGTGATCTAAACATTAAATCAAAGATGTTGAACTCAGATGTTAGCACAGACTTTTTTTGTTTTTCCCCATGTATACACCTGTATTTAAATTTCTGCCCCCAAGCCAGGTGGTTTCACATAATCCTTCATCTGAATCAGTGTTTCAATAAAAAAGTTAAAATAGCGATAGAACAGAGATCTAGAGGTCTGAAATCAGTTTTTATTATAAATAATCCTCTATTTTTTAAAATGATATTTCCCTAGTTTGTAGAAAAGATTATTCTATTCTTTGCTAACGTAGGCTGATAAATATGCCAAACTGCTGACAGTTATATGAAAATTTAATATAGTATAGCCTAAACCCCATTTTTGTCACTCAATTTAACATGACTTTTAGTAACATTAATAGTTCATTGCCTATTTATACACAGACTGTTGCCATCTAAAAGAATTCTAATAATGACATTTTCATCTGCCTTATTCTCATAAATTATTTCTGATACCAAATGGTTCCAAGAACAGTTTAATAAAACTGCAGTATTAAACAATGACACACAATGCCAGAAGTTTTTGTATCATAGCATCATAATATTGATTTTTGTTTGCAAAGGAAATAGTCATGTTAACCAAGATGTCACATATCTTATCTAACAAGCCTTGCAATGTAATCTCATGCACAGAGAAATTCAGCATTTACACTGGTCGTGAAGTTTCAGGATTAGAGCTGTACAGAGATAGAAGCAAAATGGTCTCCAATTCCCAACCTTCACCACCATGGAAATGTTCAAAACACATTACAGTATCAAAAACATTAATAAGGTAAGTGTTTTATGGAATGCCAACTGCCTCAAATTCAGATAACCATCTTTTGGTTTACTTTATGCAAAAATATGCTAAAATATTTTTCTGAAAGAAAAAAAAAATAAAAAAAATCCCTGTTTTGAGCTCTTCCTTCTTCAGTGCAATCCTCAGCCGGATTTACGAGAATATTGTCTTCTCTTCCTCTGCCTATTACAGAGTAGCATCCTAGCTTTCCTTAGACTCCTCCCTAACATAATAATCCCAAGAAAATTTCCCTGTTTCATTTACCTATGTTGAAAAGTGTTGTTTGACAAAGTGCCAAGAAGGACAAGGTGGCAGCACACTCTCAGTATCTCACGTGTAAATGTCCCAGTTTCAAAACCACAGCAATAATATCTAGGGAGCAAGAAATACATTTTTTTGTTCTTCTTCTGGATTTCTCCACTCTCAGTTTACAATGAATGTGCATCCACTTAGCTGTTTACTATCTCTAATCCAATTCTCAGATACACCAAGTTTCTCACTATACGTATATGAAGTGGAAAAACAATGCATGTAGTCCCTATATCAATGAGAGTATTTAAAATAATTCTAAATTTAAAAAATCTAAAATAAATAAATTGCTGAGAATACATTAAAGTGGTAAGACATACAAAACAAGTAACAAAAATAATAATGAAAATTATTGGGGGAAACAATGTACTCAAAAGTCACTATTTTCTGAAGATTCTTTATGTAGCCTCACCCTTAAAAAATTAAGAATAATAATTTACAGTTTTTTTAGTCTTAATTCTAGAAGTGATAGAACTTGAAAAAAACTTATACAATTCTCACATATTTTTTCAAATGTTTTGCACAGAAATTAGCGGATTAAAGGAGAATACTTTCTGGTGACCATAGGACATATGAAGTAATTTTTGGCAGTAGGACACATGGACAAAATACATGAAGTTTTTGGCATGAAGATGAAATGCAGTTTCACTCTTTCATCCAAAAGAAGATGATAGGGATCAAAATCCTACAATGTTCAATTAGGGTTTTGATGAAAGAGACTCCTAGTTTGCCAATTAATTTGCTACATAAAAGCAAATAACTTGTCAAATAATCTTCAAAAATGTTTCATAAACATTTTAGTGCACTGTCTGTGTAATATCATGGTGGCTTCTTCTGGGAATCTACTCATATATCTTAAAATCCTATTTACATTTATTTTGTAACAGACATAATTCTAAGATTAACTTTGATTCATGCAATTGCCTAAACAACTGAGAAATATTATGTATTTCGTATGACCACATACATCATTTTGCAACTTAAAGAAAAATTTATTTTGAGGAAATAGTATTTTTGTAAGCTTTCTGAAAGTTTTGAAAAACACAATCATCTGGATGAATGCCTGCACCAAGACATAGATTATGTATTTCTTTCAGTCAGTGGTAAATTCACAACCAGCACTGTTTGTTTTTAAGTTGTTATGTGTGAATACACACATTTACTTCGCATATTTCACTTACTTTCACTGTTAAAGAATACAACGCGGCATACACCAACTTACTGTAATTAACAGAATGTCTTCTGGAGTAGTTATCAGTGGTCTGTGGGAATCACAATAATTCATTTCTGTGTGGCTCATGAACCATAATTAGCTTTATTGAACCAATAGTAGTGGAGAGAAGCTGTAGGACTGTACATAATTAGTGGGTAAGATGATTGGGATCAATCCCAAGAGACAGACATTCTCTCCATGTTGTGAAAGAAAGGGAGAAAAGAACAATCTCTAAATATATTAGAGTGGTCTCAAAGGCTGCTCCTTCCAAGGCTGGTTGTGATGGTTCTGCTGGGACCATTAGATCAGCTGTGAACCAGACCAGACAGGTCTGACGTTGAGCTAAATACCACTCCTCAAATTATTTTGAGAATACTTAATCAATTTTCATTTAGCGGAAAGACATAATAATTTTTTACTCATTTTGGTACCAACATCACAATTCTATATGGTTAGCCATACTCTATACTGCAAATAAATATCTAATTTTGTGAACTAGTTAGATCTAGTTAATGTGTTCAAGACATTTAGTAAATTTCTGCTCCAACATTTTTACTTTAAACTGTAAGGAGAAAGGAAGTGTATTTTTATGGTAACATTTATTTTTTTCCCAAATTCCCATTAATTTGGCTTACTGAAAAGTGTTCATTATTATACCCAAACTTTTAATTACATGTCTCAGATGTGTACTTTTAATTAACTGATGACATTTTCTTTGTTCAATTATTGTAGTTCAATACAACTGTCATAAACTTATAAATTTTAATTAAAGCTGCCCCAATCTCTAGCTATATAATGTTCACATAGGAATTTGCCAAAAGGCTTAGCAGTAAGTAAACCAACAGTGAATAATCCCTGAATTGCCAGTGGGATTTGTTCAACAAATTAACATTTGTGTGCAGATAATGAGGTTCTACAACGTACCACATCCAGCAAAGATTTAGCACAATCACGTTTTAAAAAAATGAGTAATACTCTGCAATTTACTTAATTGGTTATCACATTACTATTATATACTAGGCGGTGAAAGAGAAGGGGATTTACACATTCACTAGAACACACACATTCACTAGAGGAGCATTTCATATGCTGAGTCATTTTATTTAAATCATAACACGATGAAAGGTTTGTTTTCAGGATGTCTCTTCCTCGGTTTTTGAGCCAGAAGCCAACAATAAGGAAATGCCCTGACTTCTAGGGAAGCCTCCCAGCAGTGGGGACCCCCCAGAAGCTCATCTCCCTCTGAGGCTAAAGTTACCAGGCATCCCGAAGCTCTCCAAAGGGCACGCGTGTAGAATGACACTCGTTAGATCGACTGCATCAAAGCTGTTTGAGTTGGATAACATACAAGAATCGATAAGGGCAATCAGAGCTTCTAAGAAAGAGCCAAGCAAGCCGAAATTATCACAGGTCATTTATAGGATCTGGATTGGCACTCGCACACATCTGACTTCTGCAACTGCCAGTGGAAAAAGCTTCATCATTTTGAACAAAAATACATTTTAATAGAAGAGAAAATTGGGAAAATATATGGAACTTGAGTGCATCAGTTTCACGGGACTGTTTGATGAGCCAATTGTGTAACGGATCAAAACTATAAAAGCTGCTTTTTGAGGAACTGGTTGTGAGCATCATAGTATGTGAAGTGGTACACACAGACAGCAATAGCACAGCAGAAGAAATTAAGATTATATTGAGGTGAATTTATTTTAAAATAGTAATTTTATATTTTCCAGAAATGTAAGGGAATTCTCTACCAAAAAAAACCCAAACCAAAACAAACCCAAACAAAAAAAACCCCTAAGGTATGCAATGTACCTATTGCTAACGGACAGGTCCATTTGGTAGGATGTGATATTACAAATCTAGACATAACGTAATGCCTGAGTTCTACAACCATTAACAAAAAACTGAGCAATTCCCGGTAACAAAGAACTTTTTTATGCAGCATGCATAAACATGCAGCAACGGGCAAGAATACAGCAGCATGAACACTAATGACACTGATATGAACCTGACAAAGCAGATCATCATTGAAGGCTGAGGCAAGGAGAAGGAAGAGAATGAACGCTGCTCGGGATTTCCCACCCCAGTCCAAACTGGGATCAGCATGTGCAGCCCCTGCAGCTAAACGTGCCCTCACTGATGATGCACTGCCTGCCCGACAAGCTTTGAACCCTGGAAGGAGGAAACAGTTGTTGCAAAAACGCTTGAGGAATTAAACTTTGTTGACTTGGTTACAGTTTTCAATACTTTTGGGACATCCAGTTCCCCCTGTAAGATACATAATTGCTGTAGTATATTATGGACTAGATTAAACTAGGATAGGGGGACATCTCACTGACATGGTAGTTTGTTTCAGAAACACACGATTTATGGCCTGATATAGATAAGAAATATGGTCTGATAAGAAATAGAGATTTCTTCTTAATAGAATATTTACAGGGTCCAGGGGCTAGGCATTCAAGGAAGATGAGATGTGGGTCAATTTGAAAATTTTATCTGGAATGCTGGATGGGGGCACATTGATTTAGAAAGATATATGGTCCTTTATTTCCATGTCTCCTGCACATGGTATGGGCTTCAAGGCACAGCTATCCTCATGAATTGGAAATGGCAGGTAGGAAATCTGGTTAACTTGAAATATGATTATAAAAATTTGATTAAACTGGGAAAGTGGACACAGCACAGCAGACGAGTATTCCTACTGGCAGGGATGCCCAGAGAGAGTCATCAGAACCAGCTCTATGGTGGTCTCAGCTTGGCACGCTTTGGCCACGTGTGATACAGTCAACTTTAGTTGCAGTTAGAGGTTCAGATTCCCAAAAACCAGGCAGTTGAACAGTGAGATGTGGACTGTGGTCATCCCTTCTGGCTCTCCTGATGCATTTTTGGTGCAGGCATATTATCCTGTTTGAGACCAAGCAGAAATAAGGCTATGCCTGCATCTCCAGGCCCTCTGCAGGAGCTCGGGCCATGATTAACAATTTAGCACAAGTGTATTGTAGAATCTGTTCATATCTCTACTTTGCTCACTGGTGACCAAACCTACTACACTAATTATTTCAGCAAGGCTGAGAGATTTCAGAGGCTGGATTTAGCAAGAAAAAAAAATAAATTAAAAATCCAGGCAATAGCTTAGCTGTGTGAACACAGCAAGTGTGAGCTGCCTGGTAAAGAAAACATGAGCTGCTGGAGGTGCATGAGCCCTGTGGCTACTGCCAAAAGAAGAGGATTAAATAAAACCCTGGGGTCTCTGCAGGATTCAGAATTGAGATGAGTTCTAGGAGTTGAGTTGTTAATTTTATGAAGCCTTTTAACCCCATAAAAGTATCAATTAAATGCCAGACATGTAAAGATGTGGGAGTAAACACCCTCTCCTCAGATGACAAGGAAGTTCTGCACATCATTTAAATCACCCGTGACTTTCTTCCATTCACTTGCATGTTCTCACTAAACATGTATTGATCTCACTACGTTGATAAAAATCTCTGCTTATCGTTTGTGTCAGTAGTTCCATCAGCTGTTAGAAGAAGTTTCAAGTATAATTAATCAACTTCAAATACAAGTAATTCTCATTTTCTAATATTTAGTCATTATTAGTGATGTTAACCACGAACAACATTATTAACTCTCAAGTACTCAGAAATGAAAAATCCTGTTTGTCATACAACAGATTACTAGGTTTGTATTCACTTGGATTTTTGCCACCACATCTCAGTAAAAAAGAGGAGGCTCCAGAGAAGCCAGCAAGTGAAGCTAAATTACTGAACTATATAAGCTAATTAGTAAGGAGTGCAGAGGAAAGCATTGACATCTAAGTCCCCTCTCTCACAGAGATTAGGGTACATAATTCTGAACTACAGGGAGCTCTCTCTAGTTGTGCTGAAGTCAAACTCCTGATCTAAAACCAGGTGCCTGTACTTTTCTTACAGACATCACAGTGTTGGTCATTTCATCACGTAGGAGAAAATGATTCACACCACTTTCAGCAGCTGATAAGCTTCTGAGATGAGACAGCAAACTCTTCTCCAGCTGTTCGACTTTGCATCAAATATTTAAATATTCCTTGGAGCAGAAAATAGAATTCAGCTTCTCCTTTCTCACATAATTACTAAATTTCAGACTACTTCTTATCACACTTTCCCTCTCTAGCCCAAACACTAACTGCATTATACAAGCTACAACAGCTACATGTTAGGGACAAAGATCAACTGCCGAATACCCATGTTTTGACAGTTAGGATAATCTCCCTGATGATAAGGGATGCGATTTCAAATTCCTTCAGGAAAAAAGAGGATCTGAGTTCTGATCAAACAAATCTTCCTGAGAATTAGATGAGTAAAATGCCTATTTTGTGAACTTCAGTACAACAAATGTAAAAGATTGTTACAGAGTTACACAACTCTGTAATTTAAGGAAATAATTCTGTGTATGCATGTAAAAATCTAGAGGCAGAATTCAGATAAAGAGAGCACAAGGTGTGTGACGTCGTTCCTGATGTAGTTTGACTGAACCTTACACATTATAGTTCCATTTCTACACCTCAACACTTGCATCTGTGCTGAATATTTACTTACCCACTCCCTTTTCTGGGATACAGATAAATTATGCTAAAACATCAAGATACATGAATGAAAAGCACTATTGGCACCATATATATATGGGTATATACTGCTATATTGCACATCATTTAAGCAGGTAAAGCAAAGATGTTACAAAGAGGAAAAAAATATAACAAACAAGGAACAAATACAAACATTTAAATTAAGGCACATGTAACAGTTAGATACAGCTGCTCAGAAATATTTACCGAGGAGGGAAGCTCCACAAGTTCCTCCATTCTGGCAGTAGTTGTAGCAATGGTTCGTTTCACACCTTTCACCGGAATAACTGGGCCAGCAGTGACATCGAGGATCCCCCTTCTCATTTATAATGCACTTTCCCCCGTTTTCACAAGTTAATTTACAGGTATCATCTGCAGCAAGAGCACACACAGAATTGTTTTCAACAAGTCCATTTCAAGTAGCAGGCAACATAGAACCTGTTTGCATCTTAAATAGAGCTACGTATCTCTATCAACGGGGGGAAAAAATACCACTTTTCAAAATGAAGAAAGTATGACTTCTGTTTCCACAGTGCTAGAACAAAAGACACCCTTAGGAGACCATAAGCCCTCACTGAGAGTTGCAGAGGCAGTGGGGGCTGCGCTCCCCTGTAGAGCAGCGCTGTGAGCTCGTAGCATACTGAGCTGGGGGCCTCTGAGCGGCACTTAGATCCACACGATGCCACAGGAAAGATGACTCCCTTAGGATAGTTAGTAATGATAGTATGGTTCTTGCTTGAAACTATCATTCCTAGTTCGTTTAAGAAATGAAAAAAATGAATGTTGATTACACCTGAGGGATCTCAGAAAACTTCCCAGCTATTTTCTGGTGACTTCAGCCTTTTCCTGTTTGAATTTTTTGGATCTCTCTTCCACTCTCTCTGTTAACTAACACCCTTCTTAACTAAACCCTACCCAAAATATTAAAAATGAAATTATTCAGCCTTTAAATTCTCCTCAGAAATGGATATTTGCAGACTAACTTGTTGCTTCTAAAACATATTTTCTGATTTATTCTTATTCTTTTCTGCTCAGTCTGTAAAATCACTGAGAAGAGATACTGCCTGCTGCTCTGCATTCATCAAGTGCTTATGGCAGTCGTGCCACCTGCTTACCAGTGAGGTACGAGGTGACACAAATTCTGATTAGGCCAGATTCACTCTTTCTATAAAGCTTTTTTGCAATTAGAGTCGTGCCTGACTTGGAAACACTTTGAAAAATAAATCTCTATTCATTTCAGTGAACAAGATATAAAATCATTCAATGCTACCAACAAGAAATTAATTACAGACTAACACACATACAATGCTCAAACATCCAAACAATTGTAATCCTACAGAACCAGACAGGCACCTTTCCAGCCCAAAACATGCTTTCAGCAATAAGACTTTTCATTTCTCACATAGCAAAACAAATCCTGCGAAGCCAAACTGCTGCCTCACTAATCCAGCATTTGAACCCACATGGCTTTTAACAGGAGGGATACTACTAGCACTGAGAACTCTTCAGATGTTATGCTCAACTAATCTATTGTAGTTACACCACTAATGAAAAACACTCAAGGTTCCCATTTCATAGAATCACAGAATGGTTTGGGTTGGAAGGGACCTTAAAGATCATCAAGTTCCAATCCCCTCACCATGGTTAAGGACACCTTCCATTAGGCCAGGCTGCTCAAAGCCCCATCCAGCCTGGCCTTGAAGACCTCCAGGGATGGGGCATCCACAACTTATCTGGGAAACATGTTCCAGTGTCTCGCCGCTCTCACAGTAAAGAGTTTCTCCTAATATCTAATCAAAAACTCCCCTCTTTCAGTTTAAAACCGTTACCCCTCAGTCCTATAGCTCCATTCCCTGATCAAGAGGTCTAACATTGAGAGACACAGTCACTCCTTTTTTCTGACGTTTCAATAAATACATCGCGTTATAAGAGCAGAATTTAGGAGTGACGGATATCCTCTGGCTGAATAGTGCTCTCTGGGATGGACTCTGCAGAGTGCAGTGATATAACTGTCCTAATGCAGCAGCCTTTTCCTTGGGTACACCCGTTCCCGCCCATGTATGTCTGGCTGGGTCCGGCTGCCTCCGTTCACGGCCAGAGCAGCCATGGTGCAGACACGGAACCTGGGATCAAATGTATTTAAACAAAACTTCTGGGAACCGATCATCTTTCAGGCAACTGCACCTCACAAATTAAGCTGAAACAAGACAACAAACCTAAAAGTTCTTGTGGACGACTGACTGGCACATCATTATTTTGTTTTACATTAAAAATATGAAATACCATGTGTGCCTAATTTTTTGGTATCCACTGTGGACATATACATCTGCTGTAACAAATCTACTTTGCATTTGGGAGTTTGAGGATGCCTCGGTGTTTTATTTATTTGAGTGGTTCATTAAATCCTTTGATGTTCCATGAACCATTCTTCAGTTACTCATTATAGAAGTTGTTTAAATGGATAATGTAGCATATCTTATTGGAGAGACGGTCTATTTTTGTTTTGCTTATCTTATCTGTTTTACTTATCATTAGTCATGAATTTATAGAGCAGAACTTGGTAAAAACAGAATAAATAATACTCAGGTACAGACAAGTGCTCATTTTTAGGAACCTTTCTTATAGCATATTAAAAACATTTTATATTTCTCTTCTAGAGCAATTCCACAGAATTAAGATATAAAATTTGAAAAAACATGGAAATTAAGACAGACTGAATTCAAGAGAAAAATAGAGTATCAAAAGGCGTATTTAGAATGATAAAACATGAACTACTAACTTGAAAAATCACCCTAACCGCACCAAGAAATACATGCCCTCATATTTTCAGGAAAATACAGTGAGCCAAAAATTGCCCACAGTCTTTCAAAGATTGGGATGCTCATGTCTTACACTTTATAAAATGCAATATATAACTTTATGCAATGGTCAACTGAGAAGGTTCCTGAAAAAAAACATAAAAGTTTGTAATATTCCGTAACATCATAGGATTATTAAAATTTGCTACTGATTTTGTTTTCTATAAAGATTTTAAATTCAATAGTTTCAACACAAATCTGTCATGAAACAGAGAAAAGTTACTACAACAATTTTGGACTTTAAATAAGCTAAGAAATAGAACTGAAAGATGCAATGGATGAGCCAGTTTTAAAATACTATGTTAGATTTTAACTACATTGCAGTTTTAATGCTGCTGCTTTGTTGTCTGAAGGTAAATACAAGAATCAAATTACTCTTGGTGGTTCACATCAACTGAGTACAAAAGGGGATCAGATGCCTTTGTGCGGGAGACGGGAGCAGAATGGTCCCATAGGAAAGACAGGAAGACAAAGGATACAGGAGAGAAACACAGAAGAAATGTTATAAAAAGCTGAATACTCTTTATTTGAATTACTGAATGAAGACTTCTGAGGAAGAGCTGGGAACAGCTCTGGTAAGATCCCACTATTGGAACAAATTTAATCAGAAAAAGTTTCTATCTGGAGTCAATTCAATACTGGTCTGAGCTTGCTGGAACTTGGACTAAAAGACCTCTCAGCTGCTTTTTTTGACTTCTGAAATGAAAGAAGTAAATAATTTCACTTTGTATTCTACTCCTAGTCTAGCTACTGAGCTCTCTAACATGAAAGAAAGGAAAGGTCATGCAATTTTAGATATTGTCTCCTAGCCTGGTTATTTAGTCTTCTGCTGCCTTGATTTGCCCATTTCAATCTTAATATATCTTTAATAAAGAATTAAATAAATTTGATTTACAGTTTTTCCTACGTTTTTCTTCCTGATGTGACTGTTTGACACAAACATTAACGGACTTATAGCTTATTTACTCCATCTTTGACTCTTCCCTTTAACTGAAAGTAAAAGGAAGATCTTACACAGAAGAAGCACCGATAAAGCAGCAAAACAAAGCTTTGTGAACTCTACTGGTATTTTTTTTTCCATCACTCATTCAATTTTTTTATATTCCATCCCTCTCCCTTAGTCACATACACATATACATACATCTTGTATTGCCATTTCTATAACAGCCCTTTCCTTCTTGAGAAAAATGTATCTTACTTTTTGCTATTTTTTCCCTTTGAAATATCCACTGATTTCTGGACCAGGCAATTAAATGGAGAGATGACGTTATAGAACACAAGGTTCATGAACTACATTATTTGGGAAAAGAACAGTTTCTCTCCCCACAGTGGCAAATACTCATCTCATGGGGCAGAGAGGTATTTGTTCTTGCCTGTCCTTCAGTCAGGGTGTAACTCAGCCTTTACTGAGCTGAATGTACCTATTAAAGACAGAGTGCAGAGTTCTAATCTTATAGTAAGGTTTTATAAATCTTCCTGCCCCCCCAGATGAGGGTCTTACTGTCTGCCAGTTTTCCATTTGCTGAAATTTATCAGAACAAGTTGTAACCCACAACTTTTGTCTCAATGCTGTAAGACAGACCCTCCTCTTTGGTTTCCCTTCACTCCTTTTTTTTTTTCTGTTTAAAAATATGTTCACTATAGAATTTTAAATGGGAGAGAAGGGCTAAGAAGAGGATGCACAGCGAGAAAAAAAACTAACCAACACCTGTTGTAATGCGACCCATTTTCTGTTATTCTGGGAAATGCCAGTCCAGACATTAACCCCTCTGTAAATACAGAAGATATTGCTGTAAACAAAAGATTTTTCTCAAATCAGAAGTAGCTTTCTGAATATGACCTGGTTCTATTTGATAGCTAAAAACGCTGAAAGCAGAACAGCAATCAAGAAGATAGTATGGGCTGAACTGCCATAGCTTTTGCTAGTACAGCTCCCTGAGGCAGACTTTGTGGCTGAAAAAGAAGGTATGTAAGGATTAACCTCTACATCCCCAGTCACAGCACTCAGTGTCTGCAATCTGTGTGTGCAGTGAGCAAGTCCCCACAGAAACGTGCTGAAGGAAACACCGTGATAAATTACACATTTCAGCTCTGTTCAGCAGCAACGTCAGATCTGAGTCTTTGTAATTTTTCTCAGGCTTTTCATCCAGCCAAGAGAGCACAACTATTCCCTTCTTAAAATGAAACTGATAAACGTGCAGCTCCAGAATAGTGAACCCTTAGAAGTGTTCATTACTCTTGCTCATTCAGCTGTGGTACAGTCTTCCTCCACCGTAAGTCTCTGTATTTTCATCTTCTTGGTAGGTTTTCAGCTTGTGTTACAGACAATTAGAGACAATAAACCTAATGGATGTAAATCCAGTGGTCTCCTTTAGGAAAATGAAGTGGTACTTTACCCATTGGAAAACTAAATGGTAGCTTCTACACTGAAAAAGTCAGGCCTTCTACAGTCAACAAAGTAAACCACAAAAAGAAGTGTGTTCTGTCAATCAAAATAGAAAAATGAGACAAACTTACTGAGGAACACACGGGGATCTGCTTTCATTTTGTTATAAAAACATTCTGAATGATACAACACACATATGTTGTAATAACTCCAGCTTGAAAAAGCCAAATCAAACCCAAAAGCTGTTTCTCTTCAGTTGTGAGAGATGCTAGTGAAACAGCTGTCTGAAGCAATCTGGATTCAGTTTTACAGAAAGCCAGTGAGGATTCAATACCTAGAATTTCTCACATAGGACTTAGGAAGAAAAATCAACTCAATGGATCAAGCAAGTAGTAATATTATGCAGAATTTCAAGAATTACCTCGATTTTCTTTTGTTAAAATAACCAAACCCAGCAATCCAATTAACCAGAATCTGAGTCAGTTTTTGCGATGTAGTCACAAGAAAGAAGAGCAAGACTGAGATTAACTCCCAGTCATCAAACTTAAGACAGACTGACTAATAAGGTATTGTACAAAGTGGGAGAAGCATCTTTGCAATAGTCAAGCAAAAAACTACCAAAATGAAGAATGGCATACTAAAGTTTTGTTAAAATCATTATTTTAACATTTACGAAGACATTTTTCGTAAGGATAGAGAATATGCATTGTCAAAAGAGAATCTTCAAACACAGACTCTCCTGGGAGCACCAGTCAAGGTGGATGGGAACTGGAGATGGCTGTCCCATTTTGACTCTGTCAAGTTATGGAAATCACTACTACCTTCCTTAATACATTTTAAAAGATCCAAAACACTTAAAGACACTTAAAAGTATTATGAATGTTCAATATACTCCTGTTTATTACTATAACTTGAATTATATGTTATTCAAAAAGAACAGTTTAGTCACACTAGTTCTTGACATCAACAATTACCACCAATTTGTGAAATTAAAAGACTTCTTAGATGACTTGAAAGAGCTACTGTGCAAATACAAAAGAACCACTTCTTGTGCTACACGAATGATGTCCACTAAAAGAGACTTAAAAAATTGAGGTTTTAGATAGGGGAATCAGTGGTAGTGTTATTTTCGAACACATAAAATATAATGTACGTAAGTCATTGTAACCTATATACTATGTAACTGTTACATTGTGATTAAACCAGTAACTAAACCAAATGGATACATCAGTTAAAAAGCGTTCCACAGATACCCCATGTCTCAAATGAAAATCTTCTGGATTTCAGTCTTTTGGGGACAAACCAGAAGACCACCAAAATCAAAAGAAACCACCAACAACAAAAATATTACTAATAACCTCCCTTTGGATTTATAGCAGGTCAATCTTCTACAATATACTGAATAGGACAGTTATGTAAGGCAGGAATTGCTGTTTTGGGTTACTGACATCCATAACTATGGCAAAAATACTCCGAGACAGCGAAGACACTATAATGCTAAGTTTAAAAAAGGTGAATGTATACAGTTTGGAATATTTCATATGCATTTTCTAGCTCTTCATCACAAGAGGAAAGCAAGGCTGCAGCTCCTGGTTTTTTGGGTTTTTGTTTTGTTTTGTTTTGCTTTTTATTGCATACTGTATAGCTTCCTAAAGGAAAAGAACCTGGTTTAGAACTTGACTTCCAATAAGAAAAGACATTTAGTGATAATCTCCACAATGTCTTTTGTTAGCAGGCTATTTGCCACCTATTAATCAGCCAGCCATTAATTATAAACCTGTATTAATTCAAGATGCTAACCTCAAGGACAAATCTGATCTTTCCAGGAGTAGCTGCTGATCCTTGGACGCCGAAGTGAAATATCAGCATGAGAAAAACATTTAACATCATTTCATACTTTTTTTAAAAAGTCAAAATATTGCAAAACCATCCACTTTTCAGTGTGCTATGATACTGAGGCTTGTTTCAATTCGGAATTTATAATCTGTGAGGATAAAAAACCTACAA